>CM065137.1:17145000-17297500 GCA_033026305.1 Cirrhinus molitorella | reverse complement strand
TTTAGGCTTGGCAAAGCATAAAAATGGATGTACAAGATCAATGCATGTAAATTTTTCAGTGGCGATGTAAACCGAAAGGGCAAATTACTTTTCCATCAACTCTCTCACGCTGGCCCAGAGCCAGCGGGAACATCCTTATCATCGAGCCCTGATTAAGTTAACTTCAACCAAAGCTCAAGTTAACAGGCTAAACTTTCAGTTTATTGTCTCTCTCACATTAAAAACTATTAAGTAAACAATGTTTGTAATTTAAGCATCATAGTGAAACTTGCAAATACATTAAAACTACAACACTCATGTTATTAAAGGCCAAACAACACATTATGTAATTTTACTACAATTTTACTTCTGCATGACTCCAGTATTGGCTCCTGCATAATAAATTGATAGTCTTTCCTCATTCGTGAGTCTAAAAGCGTATGCTGAATGACTATGCGAATTCATCTTTGTCGACAGAAGCGGTCAAGATCTCAGAGGAACGTGAATGATTGAGCAAGAAGAGCGAGAGCGGGACATGACTAATGACAGGGCTAAAGCAAACAGTGGCCGAGAAAGCGAGTGAGCAAACAAATGAATGAACCGAGTACCCTGATATGAATTTACCTCAAACTGTGTGACGGCAGCATAGCGGATTTCTCCCGAAGGAGTCGTGTATTTACTCCTATAGAAGCCTTTCATTTTGTCGTTCAGCTCTCCAACAAAGTCTATTTTCAATGAGCCCGACCCTGAAAAACAAGAAGTCTGTGATTAAAAAAACAAAAAAAAACAAAAGACACATTAAACAGAAGGACAGAGCAAGGAAGGCCCATTCATCTTTTAACAGGAAGCTGTTCAAGCCGCTTTCATGCGACAATAAACCGACTATAGCAACTAATTACACCGAGATTGTTGACGTGACAGCATTAGGAGCTCTTTACCTTTTTGCAGAGTGCTGGGGAAACATAGGGTCACCTTCTCATCCTCGTTCTGATAGTTAAATCCTGTAGCGTTAATTTCTAAATGGACAGGGAGAAAATGAACACAGTTAATCCTTAAAATAAAACACACTATAAAGCATTTAATGCAGGTCGAACCAGCAATCAACCAAAAGTCAAGCAAGCACATCAACTAAATGTGGATTACGGTTGGTTTTCAGATTTTCGCACTCACCTTCCCCCCCTTCAGGCACAAAAGAAGCAGTAATTATGTCTATATCAGCACAGTTCATCACAATCTGGTTTGTCCCTTGTGTAACCTGTCAAGAACAATGACATACAGTTCAGTTTTAACATCTATACAGGTCCGGTGGTTTCATGATCCATGGTTTTCACTGTTTGGTGTGTGGTTGCTTTTCTAGCAACACTTCATTGGCTTTTGCAAGCTTTGGAAACCTTCCTTTGTTTCATATTGTATCAGATAACAGCCATAAAAAGGAACAATCCAACGTCACCTACATACAATAGAGTCAATCACTGCAGGAAAATTCTTCCTGGTTTTTAGTAAATACTGAACCAGCTGCTTTCTCTGACACAAAAAGAGTAACAAACCTCTTTAAGTTTTCAATGATATACACTCCCATTCAAAAGCACGATTTCTTTTTTAAGAAACCAAATGTTTATTAAGCAAATCAGAATATTAAATTGATTTCTGAAGGATCATGTGACACTGAAGATTCACTGAAACATTCAGCTTTGCATTACAGGAAAGCTTTTACATTTTAAAACATACTAAATTTGTAAGCGGCTCATTTAAAGGATTACTCCACTTCCAAAATAAAACCTTCATGTCTTCCTTTCTTCACAAAGAAATTAAGCTTTTTGAGGAAAACATTCCAGTTACATATATATATATATATATATATATATATATATATATATATATATATAGTGGACTTCAATGGTGCTCAATGAATTGAAGGTTAAAAATGCAGTTTCAAAAGGGCTCTACATGATCCCAGCCAAGGAATAAGGGGTCTTTTATCTAGTGAAATGATTGGTTATTTTATTATTTAAAAAAAACAAAACAATTTAAATCTTGTCTAGCTCTGTGATGCTCATGTATACTCTATGCACTCCAGTTCTAGACAGTTAGGGTAGCACGAAAAACTCCCATCTCATTTTCTCCTCCAACTTCAAAAATGTCCTACATCTGCATTTTTAACCTTCAATCAGTTGAGCACCACTGAAATCCACAATATGGAGAAAAATCCTGGAATGTTTTCCTCAAAAAACTTAATTTCTTTGCAACTGAAGAAAGAAATACATGAATATCTTGGATGACAAAAGGGTGAGTAAATTATCAGTGAAAAAATACTTTAAAGTGTAATAATATTTCACAAAATTTCCTTTTTACTGTATTTTTGATCAAATCAATGCAGACATGGTAAGAAACTTGTTAAAAACACTAACATTTCTTTAAACTTTGACAGGACACATACTGGGATCAACTCTTTGAGCTTTTTATTTTATCTTTGCTCATATCACAGCACATACAATTTCCCCTCATCCTGTTTTGTTGTAGGAAATCTTCAGGAGTACGAGCAAATACGCCGCACATGGAAAAAGAAGCGCCTGAATCCTCACGGCTTTGCTGAGGCTCAAGGGCCATCTCCTGCTGCTGCTGCTATGAAATTCTGACGTGTGCATATATAATCAGATTATGAATAAAAAGAACAACAGTTTGCATGGCCTCTTATGTTGCAACAGGCCGTTTAAGACTGCATTTATTGCATAATGGCGAAGCAAAACTTTCCCGGGACGATCAATAGCTTTCAGGCTCTCCTAGGATCTAGTTTCCACAAAGTCAGTAAATGCACCGTTTTAATTATTCCTCAACTTGAACTACTATCACACGTGACTTCATTTACAGTGAATTGGATCCCAAATAATGATGCTCATTGTGTTCAGAGGCTTGAATCTGCCAAAGTGAAGCTTTAGAGAGCACATGTGGCTTGTTGAAGCTGGATGTGATTTGGATGCAATGAGTGCACTCACTGGCCATGGGACAACTAGCAGTACACTATTTTAACAGTGTTCATAAATGATGGTCATAATGGGATGGCATTCTGGGGGATGTAGTTAATCTCATGCTCTAATAAGTCTTGGCATCAAGACAACACCGACTGCAAGGCGACTTTCACAACAGGGCTGCATTAGAGTGGGGTACAACATGACTTAACATGTAAAGCTGTTGGTCTATAAAAAGCCACAAACAATCTTACACAGAGGGATATGCTGGAGGCCGGACCTTAATTTCGTCACATCTGGCCCGCATTGACCTCTATCGTCTTCTCTATCTGTTTACAGGATCAACCACAGAAATTTACCCAGTAGTACTGGGTACTGCTGTTCTGATAAGACACGGACTGATAAACATGTCATATACATATCTCAAACTATATATATATATATATATATATATATATATATATATATATATGCATGTATGTGTGTGTGTGTGTATATAGGCTACTATATATATTTCTATATATATATAGCTAGTCACAGGTATTGACAGATGTGCTGTATTTAATCAGTTTTACAGACTTTTAATGAACCTCAAATTCAATTTATCTATATAGAAATGTAGTATTTTATCCCGAGTCACAAAGTCCACCTTAGTGTTTCCTCAGGCACTACATTGTGATTAAAGTAAGCTATAAAGTACCATGTAAACTGTCAGACAGGCTCAGAGTGACTCAGGAGCTTGTAGACGGGACTGATTCGCCGTCTCGGCCACGTACGTGAAAACTATACCCTGGAAAGCTGTTAAATTACGACATACATGTGTGTATTTACGTGCTTTGTGACAGCAGTTCTGCAGGCTAACGTGGTTAGCAGTGTGGCGCCAGTTAGCGCTTTAGCTTGCGGGGCAAGAAAGTAACTGCTTAATTCTGTTTATTGCGAAAGGCAGACCTCAGAGGACGCCAGATTTAAGTATTTAACCATAAATAATCAAATTCAAACACGCTGGAACTCGTAAATGTGAAAGACGTGGTGTGTAAAGCTGCTGTGTGGTTCACTAGCAAGTAGCTCGTTAGATTAGCAGCAACAAGAGTATCAGCAGTTATAAAAATGCAAAGTGAAAAACCAGGCTTAACGTAAACATGGCATGGCATGACATGACATTGGGACCCAGACCAGAGGGGGCAGAGGGGCTGCACGGCATCGGGTTCAACATTACCTCCACGGCTGCCTCCAGTTTGCCCTCGAAGGTGAAGTCGATGAGGTCGGGCTTGAGGCGCAGCCCGTAGTTGACTGGGTAGACGTCAGTGGGCAACCGCACGAAGGGCCTCCGCTCGGGCATGCTGAATAATGTCGATACGCTGGAGACCGAATGAAAACGGACTAAGAGTCTGCCTGATCGAAGAGTCGGAGACACGGGCTTCTCTACTGGAGTCGGATTGCGGGGTAGGGCTAGCCGTATGACTGACAGAGACACCCGACAACTCTTGAAAAACAACATACAAACCGTTGGAGATGGTCCTCGTTGTGCCCCGCCCCCTCTTTGGTTAGAAATCGTCCGAATCGCTCTTTGGAGTCGTAGCTTTTTAGTGAATCGGTTGAACTGAATCACAAAACTCGTCTGAATGGTTAGTTCACTAATCGAACTGAAAGAGTCGTTCACGTCACGAGTCGGACAGAATGCCGGGTTAAAGTCTTCTTCACCAAGCTTAAATCAGTAGTAATATTGTAAAATATGTTTACCTTTTAAAATAACTGCTTTCTATTTAAATATATATTTTAAAATGTAATTTATTCCTTTGATCAAAGCTAAATTTTCAGCATCGATACTCCAATCTTCAGTGTCATGTTATCCATCAGAAATCCATATGCTCATTTGCTGTTCAAGGTGTGTTATTATGATTATTATTAATTATCAGTATTTAAAACAATTCAAGTCATTTTTCAGGATTCTTCCAAGAATAGAAAGATCCAAAGATCAACATTTATCTGAAATAAAAAGCATTGTTACATTATACACTATACCCTTCAAAAGCATATAGTGCACAATGTTTTTTTGGGGGAAAGAAATTATAGAAGTTAATACTATTTATTTATTAAAAGTGATTATAGACATTTATAATGTTGAAAAAAAAATTCAATTTCAGATAAATGCTGTTATTCTGAATGTTCTATTCATCAAAGAAACCTGAAATAATTGTGCTCAGCTGTTTTCAACATAATAATAATAATAATAATAATAATAATAAATGTTTTTTTTTTTTGAGCAGCAAATCAGAATATTAGAATGATTTCTGAAGGACTGTGTGACTGGAGTAAGGATGTTAAAAATTCTGCTTTGAAATCACAGGAATAAATTACATTTTAAAATATATTAAAATAGAAAACAGCTATTTTAAATTGTAACAGTTTTTCAGAAATTTACCGTTTTTGCTGTACTTTTGATCAAATAAATGCAGGCTTGGTGAGCAGAAGAGGCTTCTTCAAAAATATAAAAAAATTCTTTTGACTGACAGTGTAAATAAAATGTATTATTAAATGTTTTGATACATAATAAACAGTTTATTACAAGTTGCCAAACTTTTTCAGCCTATAATCAATTTAGTATCGTAGTAAATGCAAATTACATTCAAATTCTAAATGTTCTTGGTTTTATTAGCTGAATCATGGCTGCAAGAAATTAAGAAATAAGACACTACAAAACTTAAGTCAAAGTCAAAAAGTCAAAATCAAGTCAAAGTCTGCTTTATTGTCAATTCTGCCATATATACAGCACGTACTCTCAAACCCTAGATGCATACAGGTAACATTAACAATAACATAAGAAGTAAAATACACTAACGTACAAAATAAATAATATATATATAAATACAATATTACAGTAAAAGAGTCAATTAAAAAAATAAAGTGGCATTTATGATAGAGATGTATGAGATATAAAGTGACTTATGAAAATAAAGTGGCAATGGCAGATAGTAGTGCAAACCAGACAAATAGTCAGTGCAATGTTGGTGTAGTGCAGAGCTTAATAGTCAACAATGTGTGCCAACATATTGCTTTATTTAGAGGGATAGTTAAAGTTTAAACTCTATAAAGCATGTAATATGCTACGTCATGACGCAAATTTAGCCTAATCCGCTTTCAAACTGGTTCTTTTAAATGAACTATTCAAAAGAACCGATTCGTCGAAATGAATTGGATTTCTCTCACGGACAGACTGAACAGAGCGAGAGAACAGAAATAAACATCTGGACGAAAAAAGTCTTCAGCGACATATGCAATATGTAAGTTAAACCTATAGAGGGCGCACCACGGCCCACACGAGTTTTGATAAGATATGAGGTGACATTTTAAATATCTTTAATAACACAGCTGTTTCCCAAAAGGTCAGTCAAGGTGCACAACGTTAAAAGTAGGCCTATAGTCATGGAATCTTAATGCACAATTTGCATTTGTCTATTATAAATGTGAAAATGTATTTTTATACTAATACACTATCTATAGGTTATTTTAGGATGATGTAACTGAAATAGATCTGAGAACTAATTCCTAGAGTAACCAGTGGGAATCATTTTGTGTGCCTCTGTTTTCTGACATAATCTGTGATTATGTAGTGTGTGCAGACTTTGGGCCAGACACGGGACATTTAAACTGTTTATATCTTTTCTTGAGAAAAGTCAGAGTGGCCTCATTTTGTAGAAGGGTATTATTAACGTGTGAAACGGCGCCTCCATCTGGTCACGGAATGCAGACACTGAATATGAACAGAAATATCACATATCTTCCAGAGAGAGGCGATATAGTACCATTCAACACGACAGTAGTGTCCCTTACGTTAACAAAGAAGTGCAACGCCACAAAAGCCACTACTGAAACATACAAAGTTTTCAAATATTTACAGATTTGAAAGTGAGACAATGTCATTTTCTGGAGTTGATATGTAAAAAGGAAACGATTTCATTATCAATCATTTATTTCCAAATTAGTCCACATACAGAAACGCACAGTGCTGGGGAAAGTTACTTTTAAAAGTAATGCATTACAATACTGTGTTACCCCCTAAAAAAGTAATTTTGTTACTTAGTTACTTTTTATGGAAAGTAATGTGTTACATTACTTTTGCGTTCATTTTTTTAATATAAAAAGTAACATTTTTAGCCAATGTAAAAGCCCTTTCACACCAAAGTTAAATTAATAAGCCTAAGGCTGAAGGAAAAGTAAATTCACATCTGTGCAGTAGAAGGTAGGAAAAGGAAGTTCAACACTCTTCAGCAATGAGAAAAATGAAACACGTTTTGCTTATTACTATGGTTAAATTGGATCAACAAACGTCAGCAGCAAAGTCATTGGTTAATAAATGGGATTAAATACATAAACAAAACAAAAGTAACTGGCGTTACTTTTCAGAAAAAGTAACTGAGATATTTCTAAATGCGTTACTTTACTGATCCTTGAAAAAAAAAAAGCAATATTATTAGGTAACTTGCAATGCGTTACCCCCAACACTGGAAACGCAAAAGTCTGAGTCTCGCTGTATCGCTCAGGCTGCACTGCAGTGTCTATTCACAGGCGCGATCCCACTACTGATCGACACGGGGGCTTTAACCTGCTCCGTCTCCGGCCTGGGCCGATTCACCCCTCCTTAGACGACCTGGTGGTCCCGAGCTCCCCCAGGAGCACCATATCGATACCGAACTTAGTGCGGACACCCGATCGACATAGTCCACTGCAGCCCAGAACCCCTGAGCTCAAGCGATCCGCCAGCCTCAGCCTCCCAGTAGCTTGGATTACAGGCGCACGCCACTGCACCCGGCGAGAGCTGCGAGTATCAGCACTGCTACTGAATCTAGTGCTCACTGCGCCCTCTAGTGTAGGAAAACACAATGCTATAATACCACGAAACTAGTGCGCAGAGTGAACTTTGTGTTTAACTTCTCAAAACAAATAAAAAATTAGTTTTTCATTTTAATTTAAAACATTCAACTGCTATTATTTTATTATTTTACTTCAACACATCTGTCATTTTTTGATTCTTAAAACATGAGCCAAAACATGTCCAGCAATTGTAACTGCATAGGTTTAAAAATGAAAATATTGTCAGTTGTATGATTGTATAATGTTATGAGAGATTAATAATGGACTGTATTTAAAACAAGTATCCCCCTTAAATTTAATTTAATCATTATTATATTAAATCTATTAAATCTTCTCACTACATCAAAAACAATGTGTCAAAATCGTCCTACATTACTGTAGAAGTAATCACCCAGTGTTTATAAAGTGAACGTGTGAAGAAGATCAATCGCAAGGTAAAACAGGATGATTTTGAAGTTGAAGGAGAAAATGAGATTGAGTTTTTCAACCCTATAACTGTCTTGAACCTGAGTACACTGAGTACAAGCAGAGCTAGACAAGATGAGCATTTGAAGTTAAAAAAATAAATAAATTGTCAATTTTTTAGAAAATAACCAATCGTTTCACTAGATAAGACCCTTCTTCCTTGGTTGGGATCGTTTAGAGCCCTTTGGAGTTGCATTCAAATTGCATTTTGGAAATTCAAACTCGAGGGCAGCATAGAAGTCCACTATGAGAAATCCAATGTTTTCCTCAAAAAACACAATTTCTTTATGTCTGAAGAATGAAAGGCATGAACATCTTGGATGACAAGGTGGTGAGTAAATTATCTGTAATTTTTTGTTCTGGAAGTTAAGCTCTCCTTTGGTAATATCTCATATTGAAGCAAGTTTGTTTTTCAAGGACACATGCATGTTTTATAAGATTTCAAAGTTGTGTCCCCACTTTTTGTCAACATAATCAGACATTCATTATCATGTAAAAAAGGCAGGGAATATCAGGGGCAGCTGTCCCTCTTACAGACCTCCTTGCTAAATTCCACCTTTGAAGAGTACATCAATGTCAGACTCTGGTTTATAGTTTTTAGAATATTCATCCATTATTTTGAGGAAACACCGCCTCCTTTGAAACGTCTAAGAATTTAAAGTGTGAAACAGCGCCTCCATCTGGTCATAGAATGCAGACACTGAATATGAGCAGAAATGTCAAATTTCTTCAGAGAGGCGATATAGTACCAATACTTTGACACGAGACACAGTGGTGTTTTTTATGATAACAAACAATTGCAACGCCACAAATACCACGTCTAGATTACACATTTGAAAGTGCAGTGCATTTGAAGTTGACAAAGATGAGTAAAACGATTTCATTATCATTAAATTCTTAATAATTTCATTAATCTAAAATCTTTCTTTCACTCATAGTCCACATGCACAAACGCAAAAGTCTGAGTCTCGCTGTATCGCTCAGGCTGCACTGCAGTGTCTATTCACAGGCGCGATCCCACTACTGATCGACACGGGGGCTTTGACCTGCTCCGTCTCCGACCTGGGCCGGTTCACCCCTCCTTAGACGACCTGGTGGTCCCGAGCTCCCCCAGGAGCACCATATCGATACCGAACTTAGTGCGGACACCCGATCGACATAGTCCACTGCAGCCCAGAACCCCTGAGCTCAAGCGATCCGCCAGCCTCAGCCTCCCAGTAGCTTGGATTACAGGCGCACGCCACTGCACCCGGCGAGAGCTACTAGTATCAGCACTGCTACTGAATCTAGTGCTCACTGCGCCCTCTAGTGTAGCAAAGCAGGATACTAGACTTTCATGAAGTTGTTTTGCACAGTGAATTTCATGTTTCAGCTCCAAACAGATCAGCAAAATCTAGTTTTTCACTTTTAATCTGAAACATTCAACATTATTTTACTTTAACATATCTGACTATCATTTACATTTTTTCAATTGCTAACAAGCATTTACCAATATTAAAGTACTTTTTTAAAACACAGCAACACACCTACATCACACAAATAGCCAAATAGTTAATTTTCTGGCCCAAACCAAATTTTGTTAATGAATACAAACTCTGCATTTCAAAATGCTCAATACCTTTTTCTAAACATACCAACTCTATTAAAACACAGCAAACCCAATTCAAAATCGAGTCATTCGGTCAAAACATTATCACTAGTTACTAACAATCAGGGTATCTTCCGTCCATTCCATATCCATTTTCAAACAAAAAAACAGAAAACGAAAAAACTGATCATTTTTTTCATTTATCATTTCATCATAACATGAACAAAAATAAATAAGGATTTTAAAAATAAGGAAAATACACATTTTTCTTTATTTTGTTTTTCATTCCTACTTATTAAAACTAAATTAGCAAAAATAAAATAAAGAAAATCGTAAAAAACTACCTTTTCAACGAAGAAAAACTTTTCTCGTCAGCATTTACAATGGTCAACAGCAGGGGCAGCAAAGACACGGCAACAGATTAGAAGGTACATGACCTCCGTGAAGTTGGCCCCCCACCCAACACAAAACGTCGGCAAAATAGTCTCATTCGTTTGTGCTCCGTTTGTGCTGCAAATTTTTTTGTTTGTGCTGCTTCGGTTTTTTTAGATATAAAAAAAGTATGTATAGGTCATTCAGCGGTCACGCAGCCCCCCACATGCTCCAAATGTATCCAAAATGGACTCATTCGTTTGTGCTTCGTTTGTGCTGGTTTGTGCCGATGAAAGTTTCGTTTGTGCTGTTTCTGTTATTAAAATATTACACATTGAATTCTGGGCGATGACGTCACCATGCTCCAAATTCATCCCCAATAGTCTCATTCGTTTGTGCTTCGTTTGTGCTGGTTTGTGCCGTTAAAAGTTTCGTTTGTGCTGCTTACTTGTTTAAATATATTAAAATAATATTTAATTAGCCTACTAGTTTCTGAGGTCACGCAGCCCCAAACACGCTCCAGATTCACCCCGGTTATCTCGTTCGCTTGTGCTGGATTGTGCCGGTGAAAAGTTTGTTTGTGCTGTTTCTGTTATTAAAATAATAGATACTGTTTTTTGCTGATGACGTCCCCCCATGCACGCTCCAAATCTACCCCAAATAATCTTGTTTGTTTGTGCCGAAAATTTCGATTATGTTTCTGTTATTAAAATACACTGAATTATGAATGAATGACATCATGTTATAAAAATATTCATTTCCATTACTACCATTTGTGTACCCAGTTTTACAACAAATAGTGCAAACAACGCTGCCTCAGTTTGCATGACTGACTGAACGCAACTCACAAACTGCACAATCTTATTGACTTCGTGTTACATTCTCCCACATCTTGAAAAGCAAAAGCACAAACAAACGAGACTAATTTAACCCTATTTTTAAGTTAAATTTGAAAAACGTTTGGAGCATTTATTTGTTGTTGTTGTTCGGTAAATATAAGTTTTCGTTTTTTCAAGGATCGAACAGCGGCCATAAGAAGGCTGCTCATAGTCTGTTTGATCAATTTATACCTTCTTAAATCATCACGACTTACCTCAAATAAAATAGGCAAGTATAAAACACTAAAATCTATAGATATAAAACAGCGCAATAAAGCAATGTTAGTTTAAACGTTAAACCTAGATAAATGTGTGCTGTTAGGCGCACATCCAATCGTTTTGCGGAAAGGGGATGCTGAAGCCGTTTTGCGGGACATGAAGGCCCCAGTGCTATCATTTCTACAATCTATAATTATCCATCATTTTTAACACATCATTCGGAAATATAAAGGGTCTACGTTTTATTTGTAATAATATCAACAAAACGTTACAAACTGGTTTTATAAAATAAAGAAAACAAACATGAGGCTTTCTGCTGTCATGTAGCCATGCTTCACAAAACGAACAGAAAATCAGCGCATACATCCTTCATAAAAATAATAAATATATAAATAGAACGCTTTCAATTGTTACTTATCGAAACACATTAACATATTAATAAAAAAAAACTTTCATTATAATCTGTAAAGTGGTGTTGTGTTCTTTCAGATGTGCGGTGCCGCCTTGCTCATATGCTGTTCTTGTTATGTTCTGCTTATAATGACATACAGGCTTATGCTCTGAATAAATTGTGGTGTGTAAGCAGGTGAAGTTGCGTTGGTCAATTTTGATAACAGATGCATTTTTGGCTCGGCCCACCCAATTTTCTCTGGGACCACTCACATTGTGATTCCTGGCTATGCTACTGCTTTAAAAAGCTAAGCCGCACAAACGAAATTTTTAACGGCACAAATCACAAATCGTTGTTTGCACTATTTGTTGTAAAACTGTGGGTACACAAATGGTAGTAATGGAAATGAATATTTTTATAACATGATGTTATTCATTCATAATTCAGTGTATTTTAATAACAGAAACATAATCGAAATTTCCGGTACAAACAAACAAGATTATTTGGGGTAGATTTGGAGCGTGCATGGGGGGACGTCATCAGCAAAAAACAGTATCTATTATTTTAATAACAGAAACAGCACAAACATACTTTTCACCGGCACAATCCAGCACAAGCGAACGAGATAAACGGGGTGAATCTGGAGCGTGTTTGGGGCTGCGTGACCTCAAAAAATAGTAGGCTAATTAAATATTATTTTAATATATTTAAACAAGTAAGCAGCACAAACGAAACTTTTAACGGCACAAACCAGCACAAACGAATGACACTATTTGGGATGAATTTGGAGCATGGTGACGTCATCGCCCAGAATTCAATGTGTAATATTTTAATAACAGAAACAGCACAAACGAAACTTTCACCGGCACAAACCAGCACAAACGAATGAGACTATTTTGCCGACGTTTTGTGTTGGGTGGGGGGCCAACTTCACGAAGGTCATGTACCTTCTAATCTGTTGCCGTGTCTTTGCTGCCCCTGCTGTTGACCATTGTAAATGCTGACGAGAAAAGTTTTTCTTCGTTGAAAAGGTAGTTTTTTACGATTTTCTTTATTTTATTTTTGCTAATTTAGTTTTAATAAGTAAGAATGAAAAACAAAATAAAGAAAAATGTGTATTTTCCTTATTTTTAAAATCCTTATTTATTTTTGTTCATGTTATGATGAAATGATAAATGAAAAAAATGATCCGTTTTTTCGTTTTCCGTTTTTTTGTTTGAAAATGGATATGGAATGGACGGAAGATACCCTGATTACTAACCAAGTCAATCACAGCACAGTGATTGTCAAAATACTAACAGCTGATGGCTCTACAAAAACTGCATTACTTGTCATGTTTCAGTTCTACCTGCATATAATGTAAAATCCACAGTTTTTGTGTTTTTATTTAATTTAGCCTTCAGTTTGCCTTCAGCTGAAACCAATTTTACATTTTAAAGTGTTGAATGTGTTATTTCTTTGCAACATACTATCTAAAACTGAATTGAGTCATTACTTTACAGAATGTACAATAGAAAAAGATAGGGTAACCTATGAAGAAATTCAGTTGGAACCTTGATTGAAATTGCTTTTCAGTGATCAACAAAAATTCCAACATACATGGTCCTTGGTTGCAATTTTGCTACAGAATATAAAGGGTAAAGGGTAATGGGACCTATTTATCTTACTATTTGGACTTCTATTCTTGGAATTGTGAGTTTACATCTTGCAATTCAGACTTTTTTTTGTGAGATAAAAAAAAATCACAATTACCCTTTATATTCTGTGTCAGAAATAAGCTTTCATAGGTTTCACATGTGTAAGAGGAAAAAACAAACATAAAAATGTACAGTCCAACACACATTCTTACTCCTATCCTTCTTCCTTTTTCTAATCCAACTACTCCTCTACCTCCTACAACTATTTCTCTCCTTCTCCCAGGCATTTTTTTTGTGTTGTTCTGCATCCACAAAACCAATTCAAAGAGGTCTTTTTTTTACTCTATGTTGATGTAATGGAAATAGCTTCAACACCTGACATTCCTCCAACTGAGACTGGAATCAGTTAAATCTTTTAAATATTTCATTGATCTGTTATTTACAGTTTTTTTCAATTGCTAACAAACTTTTGTCTAATCTGTAGTCACATTTTCAAAACTCTAAAGACAATTAGCACAACATGCGTCTGTTGTGACCATACCATTAACACAATTTGTGTTGTTTTCACACAATATGCAGTCAATCACCATGTTTCTAAAATGCAAACATTTTCTTTTCATACAAGCTTACCAAAACGAAAATCATATGACTTTTTTAGTCTTATTTGCAAATGCTTAAACACAGCATGTCAGAAATGAAGACCTAATATTCCAAACCTTAAATACAGTATAAAGCCTCTATTTCTGCAACAACAGCAGCTCAAAATGATTGAAAATATCTCTATATAAAATATTGTAACAACTTGTAAGAATATTTAAATAACAGAGCAATGAAATATTTAGAAATAGCTGATTCCAGTCTCAGTTGGAGGAATAGTCAGGTGTTGAATCTACTTCCATTACATCAACATAGAGTAAAAAAAAGACCTCTTTGAATTGGTTTTGTGGATGCAGAACAACCCAAAGAATCAGAGAGAGAGAAAAAACCTGAGAGAGGGAGAGAAATAGTTGTAGTTGGATTAGAAAAAGAGAGAAGAAGATAGGGGAGAGGAGTAAGAATGTGTATTGGACTACAAAGCTTTTTTCATAACTGTGGGTAACTGTGACTTTCTGATCTGTAAAGTAATGACTCAAATCAGTTAGATGCTATGTTGCCAAGAAAGAACACATTCAACACTTCAAATGTAAATGTAAAATGGATTTCGTTGAAGGCAAACTGAAGAATAAAAAAAAAAAAAAAAAAAAAAAACCAATGAATTTTATATCTATTAGGTAGTATTGAAACATGATAAGTAATGCAGTTTTTGTAAAGCCATCAGCAGTTACTATTTTGACAATCACTGGGCTATGATTGACTATATGTTTTTGTTGGATAGAAACTAGTGCTAAAGTTTTGACCGAATGACTCCGAATGTTTTGAAAAAGATTTGCTGTGTTTTTATAGAGTTAGTATACGTAGAAAAAGATATTAAGCATTTTGAAATGTAGAGTTTGAATTTATTTACAGTTTTTGTCTATTGCTTACACACTTTTTGCAGAATTTGGCTCATTATGTCAAAACTCTACACACAAGTCAATCAGACATAGCACTTGGAGATTAACAACTCACATCTATGCCAAAATGAAACACTGCAATCAAAACTTAACACTCCTTTCTAAAAATGAAATTCTTGCAACAAAGCCATACACACAAGCATTGTTTGAATTACTCTTTCATATTACCAGCAACACACTGATGGGCTTTATATAAAACACTGCAGTCTTTGTGTTTTTATTTTTGTTGTCATTTGCTCAGACTCAGTCTTCTGTCAAACTCAAAAGTTGAATTTCTGCAGTAATCAAACATGAGTTTTTACAAAAAAAAAAAAAAAAACATTCTTACAGAAATAAAGAAAAATTGAATCACAAATCATCAAATTTAGCAACAAAACAAAAGAAAAAAAAACATTTACTGGAAAAATTGCTATTGGGGGAAAAAAACATATACTTGTTTTGTGTGTGTGTGTGTGTGTGTGTGTGTGTGTGCGGTGGGGGGGCTGGGGTGTGGGGGCTTATGGATCCTGCCTTATGTTTGGCTCTGGCCACAAGACCTCGTCAACATCACAGGCGATGTCCTTGCGAGCTAGGCATCGGAGAAAATATCGCCTTGTGAATCCACCCTTGAATGGATCCCACCTCAATGTCTCCACATGCCTCTTCCAAAGTTCTCAAAGTGGCTCACCTGAGGCCTATTTGTAGTGCTAAGGCTCAGACCGATTGGTGTTCTGTTTTCTGTGCAAGTGTTTTCAGGTGTGTATGTAAGTGTCTACAATTGCCAGATAAGTTTTGCTTTTTGAACACAGTATTTCCCCAAAGATAACAGGGGATTTCGTTTTTGAACAAAGTGTCTAATGTAAGAAAACGTGTGCAGTGTTTCGCAATAAGTGTGTTACAGAATTGTAAACAAAGTGAAAAGCTGACAATGTGTTTAAGCTATGGTTACACTGTGTTTAAGGTATGCTACAAGAAGTTTAGGTATTAAGGCTTTGGTCTAAGCATTTGGTTTTAGTGTGTAAACAATGGGCAAAAACTGTAACAAAATGTGGTTTTGGAGAGAAAATTAACTATTTGGCTAATTGTGTGATGTAGGTGGGTTGCTGTGTTAAGAGTTTAGAAAAAGTACTTTAAGTATTGGTAAACGCTTGTTAGCACTTGAAAAAAAAACTGTAATTAGGGTTGCATCTAAACTCTGCAGGGTTCTGGCCCTCCAGGAACTGAGTTTGACACCCCTGCTGTAAAGTGTGAAACAGCGCCTCCATCTGGTTATGGAATGCAGACACTGAAAATGAACAGAAAAATCACATATCGTCCAGAGAGAGGCGATATAGTACCCAATCATTTGATAGGACATGTAGTAACAAACAAGAGCATTGCCACTAAACCTACTACTGAAAACATACAAAGATTTAAAAAGGTTACAAATTTTAAATTGAGACAATGTCATTATCTTAAGTTGACAAGTAAGATTGAACGATTGTTATCATGTAATTCTTAATCATATCTTAATTAATTTCAATATTAGTCCGCATACAAGTAGAAACGCAAAAGTCTGAGTCTCGCTGTATCGCTCAGGCTGCACTGCAGTGTCTATTCACAGGCGCGATCCCACTACTGATCGACACGGGGGCTTTGACCTGCTCCGTCTCCGACCTGGGCCGGTTCACCCCTCCTTAGACGACCTGGTGGTCCCGGGCTCCCCCAGGAGCACCATATCGATACCGAACTTAGTGCGGACACCCGATCGACATAGTCCACTGCAGCCCAGAACCCCTGAGCTCAAGCGATCCGCCAGCCTCAGCCTCCCAGTAGCTTGGATTACAGGCGCACGCCACTGCACCCGGCGAGAGCTGCGAGTATCAGCACTGCTACTGAATCTAGTGCTCACTGCGCCCTCTAATGTAGGAAAACACAATACTATACTGCCATGAAGCTGTTGTGGAGAGTAAACTTCAGAATGTTTGAACATCTCCAAACAGATCAGCAAAAAAATTCACTTTTAATTTAAAACATTCAACTGCTATTATTTTATTATTTTACTTTAACGCATCGGATGGTTGATTAATGCATGAATCATTTGCTTTAACATATTTTTAGCTGGTCTAGTAACTGTTTTATTTATCATATGTATGCATATTTATCACATGTATACACAGTTGACTCATTCATTTTACTGTGGCAAACTCTGCTATTTATATTCCTAGAAGAAATAAAAGAATTAAGGGACTGGGGTCTGTAATGCCGGCACTGACAGGAAGCGGTTGTGACTGGAACCAGTGCATGTTCTGGTGATACAACGTCTAGAAATTATGAAGCAGCTGTGACAGAAATCTCATTTTCAGCTGGAAGCTCCAGGACTGGACCGTAGCAGAAACACACTCTATGGGGCCTCAGCAAACAACCAGGAGGGCTGCAGGATGGTTTTAATTATTCAAATGGATATACTATTATTAACACAAGGAACACATTAATACATTAAAAATAACTTCATTAAACTGCTTAAATACAAATCTTAATTTCCCCACAACAACTATTGTTTCTGTTTGATTCCCAGTTTCCTTTTATGAAAAGAATAAAACAAGCAGTTTTGTCCTAATTACAGCAGAAATGACAGGAATATTGTACCTTATGGGAAGTCTTTGAAAATTGTATTGGACAGTTAAGTCAAAACGGTTGAGAAGCACTGATTTAGGAACCAGGATGGCCATGATAAGAACCTCTGAGGCAGCTTTAAATGGGAACTTTGAACTTTGAAAGATGATCAATCGACTTTTACCAAATAAAGGTAAAAAAGTACAGGATGATTTTGAAGGAGAAAATGAGATGGGAGTTTTTCAACCTACCCCAACTGTCTTGAACCACATACCAGGTAGTTCACTGCAGCCCAGAACCCCTGACCTCAAGCGATCCGCCAGCCTCAGCCTCCCAGTAGCTTGGATTACAGGTGTGTGCCACTGCACCCGACGAGAGCTGCGAGTATCAGCACTGCAGGGTTGCCATGTTTTTTTTTTTTACAACAAAACCCACCGAATTGCTACTCAAAAGTAGCCCAGTCGCGTTTCGAGGGGGGTCCCCCAGTAGAAATCGTGTTCCATGTGGTAAAATAAATGTTTTGTGGTACCTTTTAATTTTTTTTTAAAAATAATTTCAAATATCAGCATTTAACGTTTTAGGATTAAAATATTAAAACATTATTTATGCATTTGTATCTGCAGGTTAAATGCATTCATGTCCTGCATTAAACAGTGGGTGAATATCTAAATGCCAATTCAGATGTAGCATCTGCGTTTCCTCTGTACTGAAAAGATTAATTTTGTTGATAATGATTTTATTTGTGTGTATAATAACAGCCTAAAATGTGTTATTATTCTAAGTGACTCAAAGGATAATGCATACTTTCAGGAAAAAAAAAAAAAAAAGGCTTCATAAAGGTTAAAAAAAATGCCCATAAAAGGTAAAAATCACATCAAGTCTGACTATAAGTGAGCAGCATTTTGTGACACAGGAATTGTTACTTGCACAATAGAGGTAGTGTCGCATCGTCCCTAAAGGTGTCCCTAAAATTGTTTTTCTTTTTTATTCTTTCCAGTGTTTAACTATTCAGTAATTGTGCACTCTCCCCAGACGTTTCAAAGCAGGTTTACAATATTGAATAGCAATGTAGGCTAATGTAACAGAGGCCAGCGGTGGGCGCTGTGCAGGTAAACCTCACTCCCCTGATCTCAAGAGGTGCACTAGCGACTACGCTAGAGGCTGCAGTCTTTAGCTTCCTTGTTAGTGTGCCCACCTCCCATGCCGGAGACCCGCTCGGAGCAGGGTGTGAGTAGGACACGGGTGTAAGGGGTTACACTAACACAATCAATGATGCAAACTTAAAAAATGAGGCAAATCCAAAAGCGGCTGTATGGAGATTAAAAGATGATTAATCAAAGGATTTTACCTGGGGATTATTTTTTTTATTAAAACTTACATTTTTGTAACATAATTTTTGTTATAAAGGACACATTAAAACATTAGTTGGCCTCGAAGTCACTTAAGAAAAAGACGTCTGCGATTATCAGTGCTGCTACTGAATTTAGTGCTCACAGCTCACAGCGCCCTCTAGTGTAGGAAAACACAACACTAGTCTCGGACTGCCAGTAGCTGGTTGGCACGATATGAAGCGAAGAAAACGCGTAACACGTCTCTAAAAATACCTTATATCTGTTATACCGTACGTTTACGTTTGATAGAGATGACTACTGAACCATATACCACAAAATGTTGTAATATATATTTATTATAATAGGCTAATAAAAACAATGACTGAACAGTTATTAGCAGGCTATAACACTGGCTGAAAAAACAATGCTATACCTCTTAACCCAAAAAAAGGTTTTAATTTATAAAGCTCTAAAAACCTTACTGACTGACTGAAAATAATAATAATAATAAAGGGTCTATAACTGTTTCTATAACTGACTTCACATATATTAATTTTTGTTGAGTGGGGTCATAGAATGAGTAAACATGTTAATGGTGGGATAACATTTAGGTATAGGCTACAATATAAATCCAATCGCAGTTGTTAGTGAAAATTACACTCAGATGTTGCAATGACCAAATATCGCACTAAATAAAAATAATAATAAAAAATGTTACAAAGAATTTACAATATTGATGTTGTAATACTGGTAGAACTAATATAAAATTGTGACTTTATATTTTTTTAAAAAGTAACAATTTTGAAAGACATGGTTGTATTTGTATTTTGTATTTTTATTTCAGTATTCCTGTCAATGTTGTATAATATTTTTTAATGCATAATAGTAACCCTAGAATGTGATCAAAGAGTTTAAAATAGCTGGGCTAAGATATTGACCATTTTTATGACTACAGAAATAAGTTAATTCAGTATACACATTATCCCACCGGTCACAATTGTGACCGACCATAAAACACACATTTTCACACACTTTTTCAATAAATAAATAAACAAATAAAATGTGGGATTAAACGGGTTAATATAAATAAATACACTTATTCACTCAGCAACATTATTAGGCTATGTCAACACCAGCACAATTGCACACAAACACCACTGAAAAACTGAATGTGATTTTGGGCATTTTTTAAATGTTTTAAAAGAGGCGCAGAAAGTTTGTCCACGGTGTGCGTAGCTTTTAACGGAGCAGCAAAAATGAATGTCAATTGGGAGGAATACTATCGGTCTGTTTTCAACGAAGAGCTTTCATCGTAAGTACAAATTGGCTATTACACTTCAGACCGTGTTTTTGTCAAGGGCGTTAATGTGCCACTGATTTCAGTGTAGCCCAAGCTTTGTTTGGGCGGATGGAGATGGTTCAGGCCAGGGTGAACTGCATTTGCTCAGATATTGTTGAATCTTTCAGATGTATTAAAGCTTTGGAAACGGAATCGCCAGGGTCCACCGTGAGGCGACCTATGGAGAAGGACGAAGTGGAAGCTCAAAGAAAGGTGATTGTATAAAGAAAATAACTTAGGCTATATTTCAGGTGTTAAAAGTTTAAATGAGCGTAACTTACTGTTTTTGAGTCTCGCCTTGTATTGTTGTTGTAATATGTCGTCAGGAGTTGCAGATGAGGCGGGAGCGCTTAAAAGAAAGAGAGGAAAATCTTAAAAAAGAACAAGAGGAACTCAGGCAGTATAAATTAGAAAATCAAGAGACTCTGCAAGTAAGGCAACATTCTGAAACAACTAAGTTACATGGATATGAATGTATATTGTCTACAACAGATTTTAATTTCTTTGTTATCTTTTTGCCTATTTCTCCTTTTAGAAAAATAAGGCCAGACAGCTAAAGGCCATACAAACAACAAATGAATTGGAAGGAAAAAACAAAGAGATAGAAGAGGACATTAAAGGTCTAACAGAGCGGTATAAAGCCCTGCTGGCACAAAAAGACCTATTACTGAGCCAGCGCAAGCTACAGGGCAAACACCAGGAGACCACTGCAAAGGTAGGTGGCCTGAAAAGGTAGTCATATACTATACTGGTAAGGGGAGAGAGACTGAAAGTACTCAGAGAAACTGTTTCCAGGGACTCACCTGCCTCATTTGGCTTAAGAGATTCTATTTCCAGTTTAGAAAATGTCATTAAAACTTCACTTTGCAGTCCTTTCCCATTCAAGCTGTACTTGAATGGCTTGAAATTACTGCCTGATGGGCATTGCATATGGCTGCAAAATGAACTGGTTTACTTGCCTTAAAGAAATCAAACCCAAGATGTAAGCAGTTCAGAAGATCTCAGCTGCTTCATGCTCGTTGTTAAAATGATTTTAATCTTATTTTATATCATTCATCATTTGTAATTGCAAAAGAGAAATGGATGTTGTCTTATTCTGTTGTGTTTTGAGTTTCAGTTTTGAGACAGATGGAGTAACAAGAAAATATCTACATAAATATACAGGGTTTTTTTTAAGTTTGAAGAAAAAATGAACGCATTTCTTGAAATACTGTACAGGTTCCACCTGGAGCCAGTTGCATAAACTTAGCCTCTATGTTAAGACAGTGTCTTAAGTACTAGTTTGACCAACTATCAGTTAATTAAATGAAAATAAGTCTTATTTTGGATTCAACTTGGACTAATCTACATTTTTCTGTAACTGAATTAAAAAAATTATGACCAGTCTTAAAGAAAAAGCTAGCTGACTAACTTTTTAAGACTAGCCTAAACCTTTTATGCAACCGGCCCCTGTTTTAATATCTAAAATATACCATATAGTAATTACACATTTTCTTCTTTCCCCCTTTTTTCTTTTCCCCCATTTGAGGTTGAGGACACTGGTCGAGACAGTGAGTGTGGTGGCACGCAGTCCATCAGAGAGGAAATTCTGGAAAGACGAGCTAATGCTGAAAAAGAGGCAGAGCGTGAAAAGCAAAAAATAATAAAGGAGATAAACGACCGTCGGACTCTCATCCTCCATTATAACAACATACAGCAGCAGCAACAGAGAGAGCTTGAGGAAATACGCTCAGAAACACGCAAATGGGTAAAAGCATACACACACATTTAGAGCAGGGGTCTCTAAACTCCTGCAGAGTTTACCTACAACTTGCCTTAATGTTCTAGCATTCCTTGTTAGACCTTGATTAGTTGGCTCAGGTGTGTTTCATTTGGATTGGAGCTAAACTGCAGGACACTAGGACCGAGTTTAGAGATCCCTGATTTAGAGGCTTTCACAGGGTAAATGTACTAATGTGGAAAAACAAAAAGACACACAAATGTCACCGTGGCGCCTCTGTCTTCTGTACAGTTTACAGACTATTCATGTGTTCTACAGGAACTGAAACGGGAGGAATTGCGTTCCACTGCAGAACGAGAGAAGCTCCAGTATGCACAGATCAAGGTTGGGATTCATTCGATTTATAAAATGATCGCACCTTGCTGGAAAGCCTCTGTGGAGATTGCGGACCCCTACGAGCAGTTGGAACTGGTAAATACTGAAAAATACTTCTGGCAACCTAGAATAAAGCAGTGTTTGTTGTTGATATGGTGATTAAAATGAAATATGGTACACTAAAGTTGTGTTGTCGTTTTTTCATTTTCCCTCCAGATTCGTAAACATTTGCAGTTATTGAGAGCTATAGCTGATAAGGATGGCAGTCAGCGGGGATTAGTATCCAAGCTCTGAGGATGTTTATCCACTGAAAAAAGCCAAATGTGCCTCAACTAAATAAAAAAATCTTCATCTGACCACCGTTTTCATTGTATTGTGCACTGGATTGGGAGGGACAGCAGGGATACTATATGGAAAATGAACAAATTGATTTGTAGTATATTTTCATTATGAAGAGTAGGTATTAAAGTGTTAATTGGCCTGAAAGTTGTTTTGGAGTAAACAACACAAAAGTCTGAGTCTCGCTGTATCGCTCAGGCTGATCCCACTACTGATCCGCACGGGGGGCTTTGACCTGCTCCGTCTCTGACCTGGGCCGGCTATTTGTTTCATCTCGACACTAGTAACACCGTAGCACTATTATATAATTGAGTTCCTCAAAATAACACTCCTTACACACTAAAGGAGGAACTTATAGGTCTAATTTAGAAGTGGACTCTTTCAACTTGACTGTGTAAGTAAACAGCGTTAAGTAACAGTGTAAAAGTGAGAACCACTCATCTTTTCTGATTCATTCAATGCAGTTTACACTCTAAAAAACATACATAGACTAAGGGCCATTTCAGAGACGGGCATTTGAGGTTAAAAAGTATAAACTGTCAAATTTTTTTTAAGAAAATAACATTGTTTCGCTAGATAAGACCCTTCTTCCTCGGCTGGGATCGCTGAGAGCCCTTTGAAGATGCATTTTGGAAGTTCAAACTCGCGGGCACCATAGAAAGAAAGACATTAACATCTTGGATGACAAGGGGGTGAGTAAATTGTCTGTAAATTTTTGTTCTGGAAGTAAACTTCTCCTTTAAGAGAATTGTCCTATTGGCCTTGACCAGCAGATGGCGTTATAGTTAAGGCCATAAAACGTATCGCAGCATCTTCAGCATTTTTATCTTTCGCCTAGTTTTTAAACTTTCCGTTTATATTTAGACAGTATCTGTATTTCACTGTCATCTCTTTGGAAGGTCTCTTTGCAGCTCTTTAGCTGAAAGCGGCCGTGCCGATAGGCCCTTTGTAATATCAGCCTGCAGGGTTTTATCATAAACCCCTGAGATTATGCCTAAGACTCGCAGGCACCTTGCATGTGTCTCTCTCCCTCAGTGTGTGTGAGTGTGTTTTCCGCTGTCTAATTACCACAGGCTCAAATCTCTAATCTAAGAGAGCGTGTCTGTAGTAGTCATTGTTTCTTATTCTCTTGCCCTGTCTCATTGACTTTCCTGTTTTTCTTATGATTTCTGTCAGACGTTAGTTTCTTGATCTATATTAATGACAAGTTCACATTTAATATCATGTACATCTGTCTCTTTCCCTCCCCCCAGACAGCTGAGAGGACACACACCCTGTATCCTGGTGGGAGTGTGAAGGTTAGGTACATGTATGTGCAAGTGTGTGTGTCTGTGTGTGTGTGTGTGTGTGTGTGTGTGTGTGTGTGGATATATAGGCTACATGTTTGTGCTTGAACATGTGTGCGTGTGTGTGTGTTTGTGTCTTATGTAGACAGGTCTCTAAGTTTTTTAATCTAAATACCGCTGTCACCACCACAGCACCCTGTCAATCAAAACCCACATGCTGAACCACACAATGGAAAGACACCGTCACAGTCAAAGAGCAAAGCTAATTTTACTTTTACATTTCTGAAATAAAACATTTGAAATGGCAAAGTTCATGATGTTTTTGTGTTGGATGGCATTTTGAACTAGCCAGATAAGAGATATGTGTGTGTTGGTGGTTTTGTCTAGACGTTGAGGGCAAAATTGTTCTTGGTAGTGTGCAAGATCTGAATAATTAAATTAACGCATTAAAATATGTATGGCATTTTGAACTAGCCAGATAAGAGATATGTGTGTGTTGGTGATTTAGTCTAGACTTTGGGGCCAAAATTGTCCTTGGTAGTGTGCATAAAAATAAATAAATAAATAAAATTATCATAATTTTTTTTTAAATTAAATTAAATTAACACATTAAAATGAGCAAATATAATTTAATTGAAATCTAAATTTAAATGTAATTAAAAATAAAATAATAATTAAAAAAATACATTCAAATTAATTAAAAAATTGTAATTACATTTTTTATTGAATTAAATTAACACATTAAACTGAACAAATCCTAGGAAACATCTTAAATCACCTGACGTCTCTGTGCTCACACCCATAGCAAACAATCACATGTTTAAACCCTCTCAGTTAGACCAAGGTTTTATTTTATGGAAAAGCAAAGGTTTGAGATCTATTGGGGATCTATACATTGATGGCAAATTTGCATCTTTTAGTCAGTTGCAATCTACATTTAATCTCCCAGGCTCAGATTTTTTTCGGTACTTACAAGTGAGACATTATGCTCAAACGGTCATTTCATGTTTTATTGACAAACCAAAATCGAATACATTTGAGCAATGTTTTTCGGTAAATCCAAGCTCCAGACATCTGGTTTCACGCTGTGTTAGTGCTTTCCAACTACCTGTGAGCACAAACTATATAAAAGAAGCCTGGGCTAAAGAATTTGATGAAGAAGTGCCCGATGGAACCTGGAATGAAAGTCTCAAAAGGATTCACGATTGCTCAATAAATGCGAGGCACAGGTTGATTCAGTTTAAAGTAATCCATAGATTGTATTATTCCAAAACAAAATTAAGTAAAATATTTAATTCTATCTCCCCAATTTGCGGTTCCTTGTCACACATGTTTTGGTTTTGCCCGAAACTATTTTATTTTTGGACTGCCATATTTGATTTTTTTTCAACGGTCTTGCAAAAGGAGATTAAGCCAGACCACTGTCTTGCAATTTTTGGATATTCTGAGACTTTAAACACTCTACCAAATTACCAGCAACGACCTCTACTGATGGGCATGATTCTTGCAAAAAAAAAAATACTTTTGAACTGGAAATCTTCAGAACCTCCATGCTTCAATGCCTGGTTGGGTGAATTGTTTCGTGTTATACAGCTGGAGAGGATACGTTCCTTGGAGCCTAAATCCTATCACCAATTTCAAACTGTATGGCAGCCCTTTGTGGATTTCCTCAAAACTGTATAGTGTATTACCATTGTTCTCATTGTAACAACTGAATTTACTCTAATAACCGAATTGTATCTTATGATTCTGTTTTGATTGCTAAACATCCCCCCCCCCCCTTTTTTTTGTTTGTTTGTTTTGTTTTGTTTTATTGCTGGTGTTTGTTTTATATCCTGTATTGTTTTAATGGGGTAGTTTTGGTTGTATAGTTTGGTTATGTAAAAAATTGAAAAAAACAAAACAAAAAAAAACAAAAAAAACAAAACTGAACAAATCCAATTTTTATTTAGATTAAAAAATATGAAATTAAATATGAAATTAATTTGTGTTGGATGGCATTTTGAACACTTTGAATTTTTTTGAATTTATTTATTTAATAGGGACAGTGCTCATTAATCAACAGTAAAATACTGTAAATAAGCCAGAGTTAGCCTGAATGGCTAACTTTCACCTGTTGCCCCTTGCCAGGTTTTTAAAAGGAAACCTAAAACCTAAAGCACAATAAGTTATCACACATAAACATACAATAACATTTGCAACTACATACAATAATACTACTAATGGCAATATCATTAAAAAAATATATTAAAAAAATCACACATGATTGCAAATATGACTTGCTTTTAATCATTTCTTTAACTTTTAGTTGAATGTTGAATCATTTGTACTATTCCTTAATTCAATTAGTAAAGTATTCCAGTAGTTAATGGCTCTAACTGAAAAGACTGACCGTCTAAATGTTGTCCGCATGAACTATAGGGCACAGTCTCCTTTAGTAATTGATCTTGTTACTCTGCCATCATTATCCTTCTGCATTATAAACTGGCATAATGGGGGAGGTGCATACCCATTTAAAATCTTATAAATCAAGCATAAACCAAATGTTTAATATTGAGTTGATATATATGTTTAATATATATCAACTCTATGACTCTTCATTTATAATTTGTCTCAATTTGTTAAAAAAAAAAATCATATAATGAAATCAGTATTGTAAATCGTATTACACTGTAAGTTGTGTTAAACGTTACATCCATAGTTAGAAATGTAATTGTAAGCTATTTTATTATTTTCTTTTATTATTTTATTAGACAAAAAAAATTAAGCTTTCGTATTGGGGTTGGTTCAGGGTTTAGTTTGTAACAAAATGTTATGAATGTAATGAAACAGGTCAAAAGCTGACTTGTGAGGATACCTGAAGTGGTCATCCATCCCCTTTTAAAAGACTTGTATAAAGGTCTGATCTTGATTTGCTTTAAATAATTATAAAATCATTATTTTATTATGAAACCATTGGGAGGTCCGTAATGCTTCTGAAGTCTGCGTGTGTATGTGTTCCACCACAAAGCTCTCACAGCCCACATTGTTTCCCTTTGACTTTGTATAAAAGAGAGATTTTCCCTCAGTGTCTCTCATTCTCTCCTTTCTCTCTCAGTTTCTTCACGTTCCATTCATAGTTCAGTGAGGAAGAATGAGGAGTGAATCTGTGC
The DNA here is from genome assembly GCA_033026305.1 of Cirrhinus molitorella. Lineage (NCBI taxonomy): Eukaryota > Metazoa > Chordata > Actinopteri > Cypriniformes > Cyprinidae > Cirrhinus > Cirrhinus molitorella. The sequence continues at coordinate 17,270,464 of CM065137.1, read as the reverse complement.
CATTCATTTCTGGTGAGTGTGACTGCAGCTCTACACTCCAACATGCACACACACACACACACACACACACACTTGTTTTTTTTTAGCACAGCAGGGACTTTCTACAGTTGTTTTTATACTGAGCTAAGGGTGTTTTCTATCTCTTAACCCTCACAGAATGCTGTCTGTGTTTTTATATTTTATATAGAAAGCATTGGAAACCCCTTGCTTCTTTTGATTTTTACAGTCGTTTAAGCTTTTTTTAGAGAGACAAGTCATAATTTATTTCTGTGGTTAACGACATTACGTCACAAAATTCTCTGGACAGAGCTTGTATTTAATGTGGAATATTTCTTTAAGGCCCCAATGCCGGCAAAAACTGAGGCGCACACACATACTGGGCAAGCTAAGACCTGTTACTAAACTAAAAAACCACCTGACATTGATGGTGGATTTTACTTGCCACAGAATCAGTTTTGCTGTCTGACAGAAAACAGAAAACCCCACTGACCTACATGCTGCGCACACACACATTCAACAAACTCCACAGTCACACATGCCCATTTGGCCTGTCAGTCTCTCTCTCACTAATGAAGAAGCTTCACGCTGTGTGTGTGTGTGTGTGTGTGTGTGTGTGTGTGTGTGTAGTCCTGCAGTTGCTGCCGTCATTCAGGCAGAAAAGTGTGTGTATGAGAGAAAAGGGGGTGAGGAAGGGAGAGCAGACGTCATGCTCAATAAAGCCGCTGTGATAGTTTGAGTGTACTATTGCTTCCGACACACACTTTCAGCCGGACAGACATTCACATATTCTAGTACCGCCGTTTCCCACTTGCTGCTGTGGCTTTGGTATTGAGAGAGAGGACAGTATGCTAGCTGCCGAGGCCTCCAGGGGTGAGTTACTCCAATCTGATACAGCCATAATGTGCTTTCAGCAAGGTGTCTGGAGTGTCTGAATTTGAAACATGCTGTAATGGGGAAAAGGTTAAAGTTTATATAGTTTGATAATTGTGTTTATGGCTCTTGAGCAGGATAAAAAGTCATAAATATACAGTCAAATTCAAATTTAATGTCAAAATTAATGGTAAATACACAGGATGGGATATAATATGATAGATTAGGATAGGATATAGAATGATAGGATAGGATACATAGGATGGGATATGATAGATTAGGATAGGATAGGATAGGATACGATAGGATACATAGGATGGGATATAGGATATGATAGATTAGGATATGATATGGTATGACAGGATAGGATACATAGGATGGGATGTAGGTTAGGATAGGATATGACACATAGAATGCTATATAGAATATGATAGATTAAGATCTTTCTTGGAAAGGAAAGGAAAGGAAAGGAAAGGAAAGGAAAGGAAAGATAAGAATACATAGGATTGGATGTAAGAAATTATAGAATAGGATAGGATTCGGTATGTAAGGGATAATGTACATCCAGCAGGTTTTAATCGCAGAATAAAGCCCGACAAGCTTATCAGCTGTTGTATGAGACTGAAGGGCTTTATCCCGCTTATTACACAGCTTCTTGCCACAAAACCTTGAGTTGAAATATTTGAAAGCAAAGCTTCAGAAAAGAAAGCCATTGCTAGGAAGTCATAGCACTTATTACACAACATTTCACCACAGAAAATAATTATGGTGATAAAAGATATTGATTTAAGATGAAAAGGTTTCAAAATCTTACCAGTTTGTTGGTTATTTAATAATCCATTACAGTGTACAAAACAATCGTCCCAAAATAACAGCAGCTGCCTTTGTATGAAACAAGAGCGGGAGTCCGTGATATACCAGGATGACATAATGAATTAAACAGTCGTACTTGTGATATTGAATTGAGTTGTAATATTTTATTAGCCAACCAAACGCAAAGTTTCCACGAAGAAAACGTTCCCAGCAAGCAAACAGCGCCAACTGCAGGCAGTTACTCGGATGAGCCTGTGTTATTAGTTTTTACCTGTTGTTATCTGGGAATATCAAACTTTGGAATGTGGTGACAGACCAATCAGAGTTGAGTATTCCACAAAGTAATGTGTAATAAAATAGTATAGGATAGGATAGGATAGAACAGGATAAGAAATTAAATGAAATGAAAGGGTAGGATACATAGGATGGGATATAGGATATGACAGGATAGGAAATTAAATTAAAGGATAGATTGGTATATGACAGGATAGGAAACATAGGATGGGATATAGTATATGATAGATTAGCATAGGATATGGTATAGTACGATAGGATAGCATAGGAAAAGGAAACAAGATATGATAAATTATGACAGGATATAGTATAATAGGAAAAAATTCCAAATGCCTTTTTTCTAAATGGAAGTGATAAATAAAATCTTTTTCAAAAATCTGTTAGTGAACACTTTTGTCATTTATAATCATGTGATCCTGCGTGGCACATCCTTGTTTCATCCCAAATAAGACCCTTCTGGGTGAACAGAGCATAGTGATGCTTAGATAGTAGATATCTTACTATCAAAGATACACCTTCCATGAAAGAAATTAAATGAAATTTGTTTAAATTGTGGAAATCCGATTAAGAAGAGTAAATGTAGATATCTATCTCCTCAGAAGACATCTCAACAATGTTTCAAACTGTACTCAAAACTGCATAGATGCCAAGGAGTTTGCGAACAAACAAAGCTGATACTTTGACATGATATATAATCAAGTCTATTAAGCCTAAGGCTGTAAAAGAGCAACGTCTCAGCTACAATATTTCTATGTTGACCTTGAATTGTGGTTGTAAAATTAAAAACAAAACAACCCATTATTTAATCTACTGTTATACAAAAACAATAAAATCTATTGTGAGGCCTCATCCACTCGCTCACATTGGTGGCCATCCAAACAATTTATGACTGGATGTTAATCATTACATTTGGTCATTCTTTTGAAATATGAAAACAACGTTCTGTACTCATTTTGTACAACCTGACCAGTTAAACATTGACATTGTTTTATCTATATATGTCTTTCCGTGGTCTCAGACAGAGACTGAGTCACGGCTCCTCACAGCCAGGCGTGGCTCACACACACACACACAAACACACACCTGTTTTCAGCCATATGGAAAGGAATGTGTCACATGCAACCACACTCAGCAAATATTACTATTACTCAAGGCCATGGGGATTCCCACAGGCTTTGTTGAAGACTCAGGCCGTTCCCTATGGATATTTGGCAATACACGGATAAAACAAAGTCAAAAGGTCGCCCAATGAAGTGAAGTGCAGAAAACAAGATATTAACTGAACTGATTCCCAACAGATGCGTCAGTGAAAGTTATATAATTTAAAAGCATAATAAGGCATCTGTATTATGATTGTTTTCGATAACTGTCGTAACGTGCTGATAAAGTTAGATTCATCTGAGGGTCATGGCCTGAGATTAACCTGCTCATGATTTGTTTTCAATCCTAATTACATTTATCCGATGAACGAAACAATGAAAGAACAGATACACATTTAGTTTCATTCACACTTACAGTTATGCAGAAGAAATATGACCACAAATCATTCATTTTTAGAGGTGTTGACATGAGTGACAGGTGATATTTTATGTGCAAATGTGATGTTATGGGTGACAGGATAGTCAAACAGGATGGCCTACTAGCAACCAACCGTACAGTGACTTGGGGCCCCCCAGTGATTATTCATTGTCAGTCAGGGTGTGAATTATGGGGGTATACAGGACCCTGGTTCTTCCTAATTAAAGCTCGACCACCAAACAAGACTACAGTTAGGGGGTATTACAAGTATTTGTGTTTTAATAATTCATGTAAGTATATATATGTTTCAACAGCCATTTCTAATGTTTCAGTAACCGCAACAGTTAGGTTGCTAGTTATTTTAGCATACACTAATTAACACTAAAATGTTTAGTGTTTTGTTAAAAAATGCCTTTAAGATTGTAGCTAACACAAATATTTGGGTCACACAAGAAAAAAACTTGACAGACGGCATTGCAAAAATGCAAAGACAAGTACACTGAAAGACATAAGCCGGTTTTCCAGACAAAGTTTCGATTTAGCTTATGCGAAAAATTGTAATATCGCATACAACATTTGCGAGTAAGCTCCATTTCCATCCAACGAGTCAAAGAGAACAAAATCCTGATAAACTGGCACTACATATCACTAAGAAAAGTTGTTTTCCACACAAGCCAAAAACCACCTGAAGTGATCTTCTTCAATGCAGAAGTGTATGGACGAGACTTCCAATTCATTAGCTGCGGAAATAAGGGGAAGAATAACGTAATAATGTAATAAACAGCAAACTGTTTGCACTACAAACCACTGTGTTCAATAATAAGATAATGCATCTAAATAATATGGTAAGACACATACCTCTGCAATATCAAGCAGCAAAAGGAGCTGTTTTGTTCAGCTAAAAATAGCGAGACCGGAAGTCAGACCCGTAACATTTACAAATGACTGTGCACGTTCTTACGGCAAAAATAAGGTGGATACATAATAGACCAATTATCAGTAGACGTCACAGTGACGTCAGTTGCAGCTGCGCACGCATAGTGGTTGCAGAAAAATACTGGTAACAAGTGGAGGTAAACGGGTAAAATCCATGGAATAAGAGAAAAAATATATTTTTATGCCTTTTGATGTCAAAATCAGAATGCAAATAATTTTTTATAGAATACTGCAGTCAAAGACGCCATTTGAAGCTAAACACAGATGTTTAAACGGACATACTGTGGATGAAAACTGCTATGTTTACTCTACTTTTAAAGCATATATTTGATTTAAACAATACAGGAACGTATTGTATTAGCCCTACAGTTACAGCATGAAATATTATTTAAACCTATTGCTGTTAACATTTTTACATAACATTTATTTTATCTCACAATTCTGATTTTTTTTCTCGCAATTGCAAGTTTATATCTCCTAATTTAAACTTTATAACTCAATTTAACAAAACTAGTAAATTTGTTCATTCTGAGGGAATAAAAGCCAGAAGTGTGAGATATAAACTCTGAACCGAGAGGAAAAGACAGAATGACCAGTTGTTTTTCCTTATTAGAGTTGTGAGATATAATCTCGGAATTGCGAAAATAAAGTTAGAATTTTCAAATATAAAATCTAATTTACCTTTTAATCCATGGCTCCATAGACTGCCACTAGCCTGCCCACAAAAAACGTCATCCCTGTTTCAGATCTGTAAGACTATCCCACTAACGTCAGTTTCGCTGAATAACAGTGCTTATCAATGGGTGACACGTTCTTGTGGAGAACATTTTGAAAATGACATCTAATGAATATAATCTATAATCTTTTAAATCTAAGTATTTTTGTGCCGCATCTGTGTAATTATCTAGCTGTGAAGGCTATCTCTCCCGGGTTTTCTGCAACCATGCTGCGCGCGCATCTCGGATGTTTAAAAACTGGTAATTGATCTATAGTTTTTGAATTCCAAGTGACTTAGTCTTTTTTCACAACTAACTTTACCTTTCTTAGCCACATTCATTATTTAATGTTTAACTAGTCCCAGGGTGATTTTTAGTGAATAGGAGTCAGTCAGTCAGTCCCCTCAAGTTCACACAGGAGTTCAATTAACAAGGTGAAGTTCACCGCATTAACGTATGACAATGTTAGCCTAATATTTTACAACCAGAGAGTCGTATTTCATCTTCGTTTTGAACAAGATATATTGCTTTAGAATTAAACACCAAACTGACTGTTGCCATTTGATTCCACATTTTGTACACTGCATATAGGCTATGGTTTGCTTATTTCCCAGTTTTCGAGGTAATATAACTAGTCTCACTCTCAGTGTCGCAACTAAACCACATTAAACCGCGTTTGCAGAAGTGAGAAAGACATCCGAGTAGAAAGCTCCACATTACCATAGAAATTGCCACACTAACACGTAGAATATATTAGGCTATAGAAACCTGATTATGTCTAGACTAAGAAAAAGGCAGTACTTAGTCTTAATTTTATCGCTTAATAACATATCTAGGCTTAATGACCACTAGTGTGTAGTAAAGTAGTTCATTTGAGTCTATGCATTTCTTACTCATAATCGTGATGCTAGAAAGGCTGTTGTGACACATGTATTTGAGTGAGATGCCTACCGGTGTGAGAGAGTGACTTACCTGTTGTGTTCTGCTTGCACGGAAGTGCATATAAAGGTTGGGCAGGTAAGCGCAGGCGCTGAGTCTGTCTGTCCAGGTGAGCTCAGACCTGCTCGCACTACATGATCGCATCCCGCGTTTGTTTGCCTGAGAATATGAACTGTATTTTTTCTCCTGTGTTCAGAAACCGTGAGGACTAATGGGGATTGTTTTACTCTACCTTGTCCTTCACTTCTGGCTCGGCACTGTCGGAGGTAAGACAGGCACATTTTAATCAATCACACACACACACATACAGTACATGCGTGCAGTTTCGTTCCTCATTCAGCTTTTAATTCTGGCTTTAAACTTATTAACATTTAGAACAATTGACGGCAAACGTTTACACGTTTTTTTAAAGCCCATTTACCTCATAATTTCAATTAAATTTTGTTAAAAATGTAGATAATGTAGCCTTTGGATAAAATGATAAAATGTAATTTGGAGATTTTAAATGTTCTTTTGTTTACATTTAAATATAACTAAATGTAATATTATGTGATTCATCTTATGTGCTTTCATGAGAAATGCTTGGAAAATACAGTAAAGTTCTTGTTACTGTCACATAATTATGTAAATATTCAGTATATGAAAACTCGCAAGATATTAAAAACCTTCAAATGTCACATACAGACAACTTGATACATGAAAAAGAACAAGTGTTACAAGTCAACTGACAATTAACTAAACATGAAAACAAAATTAACATGTATACAAATGGTGAACAGTCCACAGAAAATAGCTATCATTTATGCCCCAGTGCATGCTGGGAAGACAGAGAATGGAACTGAACCACAAACCCATTTTCTTTTTCTAGTGTAAGCATTTTTGAACTCACAAATGCGTCAGTCCATCTCACCTGCTATGTTTATTGGTTTCACCTAAAAAGACCTCAGCGTATGTCTGTAATAGAAAAATACAATTAAGCTGCTATACATGCACTGTACATAAATTTTAGTTGTGTACTTTTAGAAAGTAACAGACTAAAAGTGCACTAAAAATTATTCTTAAATCAAATAGTTGTTTTTCTTCATGTGCATATACTGCAGCTTATTTCTACATTTTGGCAGAGAGCAAAAAATATCAGCTGACTTTCTATGGTTTTGATGTTGCATGAGAAACTTTGTTGCACTGAGAAAAGTGAACCGCATCCACAAACCACGCTTTGCTGTGTCGTGCACAGGGACGTGTTCTCAATTTAACGCTCTCTCCTGTGACGAGTGTCTGCAGCTGGGGCCACAGTGCGCCTGGTGCACACTTCAGGTAACACAACTGCTTTTGCTTTCAACATATTTCAGACTCCTTCGTAAAGGGATAGTTCACCCCCAAAAAAGTATGAAAAATGTTTTTAAATATATTCTAATAATATAATATTATAGAATTTACATAATACTGTATAATATACTGTAGCAACAACGGTAGCAGATGATTCTTTACATCCGCTTGTTAATTAAAAGGCACTGAATATATATATTTTAAGTGATCATTTGTATTATTGTCAGTTTGCCCCATGATTTACTCACCCTGAAGTCATCCTAGATGTATATGACTTTCTTCTTTCAGACAAATTCAACCAGCATAAAATTAAATTAAAACTTTATAATGGCAGGGAATGGCTGTTGAGATTTTGAAGCAAAATAAAGTGCATCCGTCCATCATAAAAACTACTACATACAGCTCTGGGGATTTAATAAAGGCCTTCTGAAGTGAATTGACTTGTTTGTGTAAGAAAAATATCCATATTTAAAACTTTATAAAACTCAAAATCTTAGCAGCCATTCACTGCCATTATAAAGCTTGGAAGAGTTAATATAACATTATTGTATTTGTCTGAAAGCAGCATTTACACCTAGAATGGCTTGAGGGTGAGTAAATCACAGAGTAAAGTGTTACCAATGGTAATTCAAATGATTGATTTATCTAGAATTTCACCGACTTTTTCTCAATCAACGAGAGATGTGACACACCAGAGGCTCTTCTTCAGAAGGGATGCTCTGGTGAATTGTTGGAGTTCCCCGTCTCAAACGTCAAAGTGCTGAAGGATCAAGTCTTAGGAAAGAGCGCCGGCCACACTAATGTTTCATACATCACACCGCAGAAGATGCGCCTCCAGCTGAGGCCAGGTATGAAAATGGGTGACACAGATTTGAAAATCAAAGAAATGTCTCTCTCTACCCACATCTGCTCCTCTGCTGGTGAGGTACTTCCCCTGATGGTAAGATTAGAAAGATTTAGTCATTCAGAGACAGAAAACCAGCTATAGACAAGCTACATAATGTCTGCTGGTTACAGTGGGTGCTGAAGATCACTCTGACCTGGAAAACATTTGTACCACACTGGAATCTTGAGCTTTATTTGTCATTTCTCTTCAACAGGAAGCCAGCTGACCTTTCAGATGCAAGTGCAGGAACCGGAGGACCATCCGGTGGACATTTATTACCTGATGGACCTGTCGGCATCTATGATCGATGATCTGAAAATGATCAAAGACTTGGGTTCGACGCTCTCCAAAGAAATGGCTAAGCTTACCAGCAAATTCAGACTAGGATTCGGCTCCTTTGTGGAGAAACCAGTTCTGCCTTTTATTAAGATAACACATGAAGAGTTGGCCAATCCCTGCAGGTGATTCCCATAATACACCACCTTAGCCAGATCTAAAGGCTCTGCCAGTATAAACCCGAGAAGTAAGATGAATGGGACATCAATGGGGGGAAAGTGTGATTTAATTTCAACCAATCATATTTATGACCGCTGAGATCAGCGAGTTACGTCACATGACATCATCTTCCATGTAGAATTGAGCGATGAACAGTTTCAGACAATAGAAACCCATTCTATCACTTTTCTCCTTTGCAGGAGTGTTGATCATGAATGTCTTCCCACATTTGGATACAAACATCTTCTGTCCTTAACGAGCAGTACTGAAAAGTTTAATGAGATAATCTCAAAGCAGCAGGTATCGGCAAACATCGACGTGCCAGAGGGCGGTTTTGACGCCATCATGCAGGCAGCCGTGTGCGGGGTGAGTCGGTTTCCACAGACTGTTACAGTTCCTCGATTCAATTCGAGTACTCTGATTCAAAAAGTCCTCAGTTGCATTTTGCTCATGTCAAGTAAATACTAAAGTAGCGCATTCCATGGACGAGAATCCATCATGAAATGCATTATTCGACTGTTTTCCAAGGCTGCATGATATTAAACCCATTTAAAAATCTTAATAAAGTATAATGGTATTGTGAATTCACAAACGCTACAATTTAATTAAATAAATATATGTACGCTTTAATTATTTACATGCGTGTAGGTTACGTAGCCTGTGTGTGTCTCAAGAGCTGCTCTGTTCACAGTAAATGCTGCTCCACACAAACTGTTATAGAGTTACCTGACCCGACCCATTTGACATTAAAACCGTGACCCAAACCGCACCTGCATAAAAAATCCTACATGAGGTAGACACTCATTTATTAAATTTTACGTCTATTTGTATTTTGTAAGTGGGGGCAGATTATTAACAATCAAAATAACATTTCACTGAGCTCATGTCGGAGGGTTGAAATAAGATAATTTAAAATATATGGAATTCCCATAGTTTGTATGATCCATCAAAAATCCTTTACAGAGATATAAAGAATAAAAAATTCAGAGCATGCGTGTACGAGTTGGTTTGCCAGGTAAAAATACAAGTACGTGTAAAATGTCATGTGTCTGACATAAAAACTGCACTAGTCTTTCTCCCATAATATAACAAATGGCAAACAACATATAGCCTACTATTATCGTTTTGTTTGTTTAGTTTAGTTGTCAAATGTGAACTTACTGTTTGCAATCCATCAAACAGCCATATTGAACACTGAACGCAAACAATGCCACTTAACCAAATTAAAGTTGCATATTTTGCTGATTATTACTACTGAAAATAGTCAGTTATAGTCATGTTTTGGGCTATGTTAATTGGTCAGACTGGGAAAAAACATTTGGAGTACTATAGGCTGCCAAAAGTTATATCCAATCAAGGAGAAGAGTGCAAAAAACGGTTACTGTCAAAAACTGTCAAAAAACAAGGAACACAATGCATTTGTAGTTGGGCAAACAGAACGAGGATTTCCAGGACAAGAATTTTGACAGCATTCGTGTTTGTTCTTGTAATTTCTGGTCAGGTAGGTGAAATATTAGGCTAACATCTTAATTAATGCTGCTCATATGTATTTTTACCACCTATTAACTTTAGTTGTCAAAATATTGCGCCCTTTCCTGCTTATTAAGTCCTTTTCCTGCAAATATTGTGTACATTCGAGTACTGCTATTTGCCAGAATGGGCACACATCCGGGTAACTGACCAAATCGTGACAAGTGCAAACCCTCTATTTATTATCATGTGTGGAACGGCTCAAACTTAATCTCTGCATATTGCTGTGAGTTTGGGTTTAATATAACGTTCATCTGGGAACGCAACATGGACAATTTAATCAGATTTGTAAGGTAAATAATTTATAAACCTAAGCAGACAGGAGAATACAATACATCATTGTCTTTTTAAATATCCAGTTAATCGCGATTTCAAAATAAAAGCCTAAACCCTCACTTTGAGTTCTGATGTTTTGATGTTTACATATTCAAAAAATTACAATGGCTGTAGCATTTCTGTCCAAAGAAATGGCCAAATATTAAAGATTAAGTGGACGTTTGACTCGAATGTTGTTAGATCAATATTAAACAAGGATTAGATGCGGTCGGTTTCAAAGTGTAAAAACAACAGTCAGGCGTTTGGCGCCCTCTGCAGTCATTATTAGTCATTAGCTCTATTGTTTATAATACGGTTTTGTTCAATAAAACCATATGATTACTTGCTTTTGATACTTTATTTGAACTAATTATTATTGCCTCATTGCTATTATATATGTATTTTAAGTCATTTTAAATGCAGTTGTTCACTTAGTTCTGTTTTTATTACTACAAAAAAACAAAACAAATTACCAAAATAATTGTTAGTGACAGCCCTAGATGATTTCTGGAAATCTCCCTCTCGATGCAGGACAGGATTGGCTGGCAGAATGATTCTATGAAGCTGCTGGTGTTCGTGAGCGATGCGGATTCTCATTTTGGGATGGACAGCAAAATGTCTGGCATTGTTGTCCCCAATGACGGAGAGTGTCACCTGGACGACAGTAATGAGTATTCCATGACTGCCCATCTGGTAAGGTGAAGTCTCTGCAGCTTTAGTTCCTGAGTAATCAGGATATTTGGGATCACTTAAAGGAATATTTTAGGTCACGATAAATAGAAGTTAACCTCAATAGTCGTTTTTCATTTGATACAAATAAAAAAAGAGGCTGTGAGGGATGGATGTAGTTTTTGGAAACACATTTTCAGAATTTCATCGGCTGAACGATCAACACCAAGATAAACAATAGTGGAAGTCATTTGAACAGACTGGACGTGAATCACTCACGGCCTTGCTTTAATTTACATCAAACTAAATATGGAGACTGCTTGAAAAAGGTGGCATTGATGGCACTAGAAAAACAAGAATTTTCCTAAAAGCAAAAGAAAAACTAATATGTTTTCTAGTATGCATTTATATAAATATATCTTTTTTTTGTAGTTGACATGAAATCATTTTGTCCTGTGGTGTGACATGCTATGCTAATACTGAATCTATTAATTGTTGTTAATCTATCTAAATCTGCCTAATTCTTGTTAATTTGCAATTTTATTACTGTAGATATTAAATGAAAGTGTACATGGAATTTATATTATATTATATTATATTATATGTGTTTTATAATTTATTTATTTGTAATTGTTTTATTTTTATTGCAAAGTTTATTACGATTTTATTACTTTTATTTTTAATTGTTTAATTTTTGTTGCAACTACTATTGCCATACTTATTAGATGAAAGCATACATGGAATTTGTAGTTATATAATATAATATCATATCATATCATATCATATCATATGTTTTTTTGTAATTTCTTTTTTTTTATAATATAATATAATATATATTAAATATAATTTAATATGTGTTTTATATTTACTTTTATTTTTAATTGTTTTATTTTTATTGCTTTTATTTCTGTACATTTTAAATATAAATGAAAGCATACATAGAATCTGTACTTTATATAATATAATATCATATCATATCATAGTATAATATAATATGTGTTTTATCATTTATTTTATTTTGAATTGTTTTATTTTTATTGCAATTTTATTACGGTAGCTTTTAAATGAAAGCATAAATGGAAGTTGTACTTCATATATATATATATATGTAATATAAAATACAAAAGTAGGTAATAAGCAATAGTATTAACATTAAATTGAATGTAAAATAAAAAAGGCACTATTTTATTTGTCAACTCTCTTATAATGGCAAAAAAAAAATTTAAATGTATTTTGAGTTCAAATTCAATTTTTAAACAAATGAATGTAGTTCTGTTCTGTCTCCTGTAGTATTTTTGTGTATTTGTTGTCTGACTGGGTGTCTTGTTTTTTGTTTCTCATTTATATTTAGGAGTATCCAACATTAGGGCAGCTTGTTGACAAACTGGTTGAAAACAATATCCTCCTTATATTCGCTGTGACCAACAATCAGAGACAGAACTACGAGGTGAGAAAAGAGCAAGGGATTTTTCTCTCTCATGTTTATTCATTTTGGGCCACAATGAGGCAAACAAAAAGGCATGTGTTTTTCTGTGTATGTGGAACCTGAGAAGACCTGTGAAGAAAGATCTATCAGTGTGTGAATAGACTGCATGAATCACTGGTGTATTCAGTTCTCTTTACAACATGTTCAAACACAGTCTTTATCACATCACCCAGACCGACCTCTCATGACACAAATATTTTATGTTTTCGGTGTTCTCCTTTTCTTTCGTCTTCCCTCCCTTTCACCTTATCGCTCTCCCACATCTCAAATTCTGTGGCTACTCTCCAGGAGATTGGAGTTGATGTTTAACCACCTTCTTCTGCCTTTCTGATAGAATTATGCGAGGCTGATTCCTGGTGCTACTGTGGGGGTGTTGGCACCCGATTCAAGGAACATTCTGGAACTCATCATGACCTCATATAAGGTACAAGAACACATTTATCTTCACAGCGAAACAAGGGTAATGTGAGAGTGTTCCTGGACGGATGATGGAAGTGGCCCCGTTAGGCCAACAATCTTATTTTTATGATCCTGCACGTGTTTTTATGCTTTGCATACTTTTGCATTTAGATTTCTCATTTGAATGGTTTGCGAATTCTCGTGATTTTAAGGAAATGTTATTTAGCAGGCTGACATAGATGAGGTTTCTTAAAATTGTGAGTGACTGAGTGATAGTTTTGGAGGCTTTTGAATTCTATCTATAAAATTTCCAGCTCTTATTGCAAAATACATTATAATACAATACAGTATATAGTACATCATATATAGTTTACAGTGGTAGAACACTAGTATTTTCAGCAGCTAAAAAATTATTGAATGATGAAGTCAGTTATTTCTGTCTTTTGCTGTAGTGTGTCAGTAGAAAATATCAGTTTACATTTCCAAACATTCATTTTGCCAATAACTGTAATAATTCAGTGAGATTTTGTTTGCACAAGGAGTTTGACAAACAGAACAAACTGAGACAGACTAAATCCAGAAGAACTGTGGCAAAGTCTTCAAGATGCTTCAAGAGACATGCCTGCAAAGCTACAGCATTGATGAAGGTTTTAGGCACTTAAATGCTGTCAAAAATAATGTCAGAAACAAATTTTCATAATCAATTAACTTCTATTAACTAAATTAAATCAACATTTTGTATGACTGTTCTTTGTGTTTAAAGCAGCTTTTGCCCTAGGTGCACTTGTTCGTAGTTTTTCAGGTCACTTTGCAGGTAGGTCTCTTGAAGCATCTTGGAGATGTTGCCACAGTCCTTCTGGATTTATTGGCAAAAAGAATGTTTGGAAATCTAAACTGATATTTCCTACTGACACACTACAGCAAAGGATAGAAATAACTGACTTGAAATATTTTTTTAGTTGGTGAAAATACCAGTGTTCCAATAATTTTGGCCAACACTGTACATTAATATATATATATATATATATATATATATATATATATTATATAAGTGCAGGGGTGCACATAAGTTTTGGTTCTTAAAAGAACACTTGAAGATTTGGTTTGGTGTTCACACTGCACATAGTGTGACTCATTAAATACAACTATAAAAAAAAAAATAATAATAATAATGCTGATTTTATTGCACTTTATTTAGTTATAATAAAAATAATGAATTAAGTGTGATAATAATGGAAGCCGCTTTCCACCACTGAATAAAAAAAAAAAAAAACTAATTTTGTAATTTATCACACAATTCAGACTTTTTTTTTACTGAGAATTGTTAGATATAAAATCACAATTCTAGGAAATTAATTCTGCATTGTGTAATATAGACTGAGTTATAAAGTCATAATTGGGAGATATAAACTCAAAATTCTGAGAACATAATCAAAACATAATTTTTAATTCCCCTCAAAGGTGGACTTTATAGTCGCAAAGTTTATATCACACAATTCTAAGAAAAAAAAGTCAGAATTGCAAGATACAAACTTGCAATTGCAAGAAAAAAAGTCATAACTATGAGATATAAACTCGCAGTTGCGAGAGAAAAAAAGTCAGAATTGTGTCTTTATAATATCTCGCAATTCTGAGTTTATTGTTGTGAGAAAAAAAGTCAGAATTGTGAGATATAAACTTGCAATTGCAGGAAAAATTCTGACTGTATGTCTCAAGGGCGTTTGTTTGCTTTTGACATAGTTTACCATAAAATCTCATTATAATTGTCCCAAATTATTATTAATGTTCATAATGACTTTATCCTAGACTAGAAGATTGTGTATCTTTCCGCACAACTGTTTTATCTCTGTATGTTTTATAGGGAGCTGATAATAGCCATAGATTGCACTTTCTCTTTCCATTTTCTCTGAAAAAGAAAGTCAGAATTGTGAGATATAAACTTGCAATTGCATGAAAAAGTCAGAATTGTGAGATATAAACTTGCAATTGCAGGAAAAATTTAGAATTGTGAGATATAAACTTGCAATTGCATGAAAAAGTCAGAATTGTGAGATATAAACTTGCAATTGCAGGAAAAATTTAGAATTGTGAGATATAAACTTGCAATTGCAGGAAAAAAAGTCAGAATTGTGACTTTATATCTCGTAATTCTCACTTTAGAAGTTGCGAAAAAATTGTTGCGAGAAAAATAAGTCAGAATTGTGAGATATAAACTTGCAATTGCAAGATAAAAAGATACAAACTAGCAGTTGCGAGACAAAAAGAGAATTGTGTCTTTGTCGCAGTTCTGACTTTATAACTCGCAATTGCGAGTTTGTATCTTTATTTCTTAATTTCTCAGAATTGACCTATTGCTAAGCCCCGCCCCTAGAACGCAGAGGAGCCAATGGCAGTTGAGCATCAGCTGCACGGAGATGGAAATCGGGCATCTGTAGGTTACAGCGCCATAGAGAAACATTGGAAGATCTGAAGCTCTCGTCGTTTTAATGGTGTTTATGCTACAAAAATAACAAAACGATGTGCCTGAGGTATCTGTAACACTGATTCCAGGTGTCCTGAGAGGATTGGCAATGGAATTTGGAATTTATTTGATTATTTAACGTTTATTTTCTGGTTGTCATACTCTCAAGTGGCCTTTTCATCTGCTCAAGCAGGTGATGTCTGTAAATATTGTTAATATCTCTGACTATTTCTCTGTTTGTCCGAGGCAGCAACAGTAACTAATGGGGGCGGGGCTTACCGATAGGTCAATTGCATTTATATCGTGTTGTCAGAATTGTGAGATTAAAAGTCACAAAAAAGCTTATGGGCGGGGCTTCTGGTTCATTGGCTGCTATATAGGGAAATAACGAAAAGAGTAACAAAGTGCAGTAAGTTTGCACTACAAACCAGTGTGTTCATAATTAAGTTAATACGTTCAAATTATATGGTAAGACATGCAAATCTGCAATATCAAGCAGCAAAATGAGCTGTTGAGACTGGAAGCAAGACCCATAAAATTTACAAACTGCTGCGCCCACTCTTACGGCAAAAATAAGGTGGATACCTTAAAGACCAACATTATTCAAATGTTTAGTCGATCTAAAACAGTAATTTTTGGTAATACGTTTAAATTGTTTATTAGTGAGGACAGAAAAAAAAAAGATCATGGCAATTCAAATTTGAATTCTGAGTTTGCCTATAAATACAAAGAAACACACACACACACTGTTAGTCATTGAGGAAATATAAAAAAAACTGAAACCGAATGAATTATGATTGCATAAATTACCTAGTAGCTGCATAAATGACCTAGTAAACATTGAATGTGCAAGTTATTTCTCATATTTCTCATTCAGATATGCATCTTATCTGTTAAACATTTCCCTAACCCCCTCTGCTCATTTTCTTGAGAACCGTCATGTTCACAGAGCGTGTCTGCACTCGTTCTATGGCTGTTGTTTGATCTCTTCATCTCCGTTTTCCATCCCCCATTCTCTCGTACCTCTCTAATTTTCATTACACCCCTCTAGAAACTACCTGAGTGCTGACACAGGTCCACTATGGTGGCATATTATTGAAGTGTAAAGTCTGTAGCAAACCCTAGTAAATCAGCTAGAATAGCTTATGTGAATTACAGCTGACAGTCTAACATCGCTGTGAACGTCGCTGTGAACGTGTTTGCACCTGGTGTGCTTGTGTTGCTGACTCTGCACATGAGTCATCCAGACACATTATGAGCTGCTCAGGTGCTTCATGTAACAGAGTACCACATACTTACATAACATTGCTGAATTCATTTGTCCTGATTTTGATACCCAGATCTAAGAAATACTTGATTCTGATCAAATGCAGAATTATAATGCAAGGGCGTAGGTTTGCTTTTGACATTAGGGGGACATTAACCCATATATTAACCCAAAACCCATGTCTTAGTTTTCTTGGATTTCTCATATCATCCCTAGTAAAAACCTAAATTTTTCATACTAGGTAAAGTTCAAGTATTATTATATTTACTCACATCGCTCGATGTAAAAATTATAATTAAACTTTATTTGGAGTACTACTTGTGCACTATGCATGTTTCTTAATATTAAGCCTAAAACGTGTTGTTTTAATATCACTATTGATGAGGATTGTATGACCTTTGAATCATGCTGGTCTTTAAATACAAGATATTTAAAGTGTACCTGAAGTGTACTTGCAGTAGTTCTACTTTAGTTGGACTTCAGCACTACTTTCAGACAATTGAAGTGCATTAGGTACAAAATGAGTTGTTTCAGTTTAACAGAGTTTAGGTAGCCTATACCAGTTTAGTAAACCAAAAGTACAATATCAGGGTATTTTTAATAAGTACATAAATAAAAATGTACTTGTAGTATACTTGATGAAATAAATGTATTTTTCATATATATATATATATA
This sequence comes from Cirrhinus molitorella, assembly GCA_033026305.1. NCBI lineage: Eukaryota > Metazoa > Chordata > Actinopteri > Cypriniformes > Cyprinidae > Cirrhinus > Cirrhinus molitorella. The sequence goes on along the minus strand of CM065137.1, from coordinate 17,252,869 downwards.
TATATATATATATATATTTGTATTATTATTATTATTATTTATTATAATTTTAGTTTTGTTGGTTTTATGTTTAGTTTTTGTTTCTTATTTATTTAGCTTTTCATTTTCGTTTTGTTTTGGTTAGCTTTTTTTAGCCTCCTCACTGGGGTCTTGATCACCCTGTCTGCGTTTATTTTGTACTAATGACTGGTGCACATGTAATGTTTCACATTAATAGAAATATTTTAAAATCGTATACATTTAAAGGCGTAATGTCTCTGTTGTTTGATTGAGTTCAGAGATTTTGTTTTTGTATTTTGCTTTGTTTTTTTATTTGTTTTATTTTGCATCTTTTTGTTTTTGTTTTTTCATTTTGTTAATTTTTTTGTTTAGTTGTTGTCAGTTTAGTTTTTAGTTTGTGTTGTTTTCAGTTTGTTTTGGTTTTATGTTTTGTTTAGTTTTCTTGTTACTTTGTTTTTTGGTTTAGCTAGTTTTTTTTTATTGTCTTCACTGGGGTCCTGATCAACCTGTCTGGGTTTATTTTGTGCTAATGACCGGCTCACAGGAAAGGATTTACATTAAAAAAAATTGTTTTATTTTGCTTTTTTTTTTTTTTTTTGGCTTTATTTTATTTTTATTTTTTTTATTATTTATTTATTTTTAGTTTGTTTCTATTTTTTGAATGTTTCTAGTTTTTTTTTTTTTTTTTGTTTCATTTATAGTTTGCTTTGTTTTTATGTTTAGTTTAGTTTTTGTTTCTTTGTTTTGTTTTCAATTTTTGTGTTGTTTTAGTTGTGTTTTTTTTTTTTTTTTTTTTTTAGTGTCACTGGGGTCTTGATCACCCTGTCTGGGTTTATTATGTGCTAATGACTGGTTCACAGAAAAGGTTTTACATTAAAACATTACAATTTACACTCCTCACACATTTAAGGATGTGACGCTTCTGTTGTTTGATTGTTGTTGTTTTTTTTTATTTTGTTACATTTTTGTTAAGTTGTTTTGTTTGTTTCTGTTTTGTTTTTAATTTTGTTTTTTAGTTTGTGTTGTTTTTAATTTGTTTTGGTTGTCTGTTTAGTTCAGTTTTTGTCTCTTGTTTCTTTGTTTTTGTTATTTTTTGTTTTGGTTTGGTTTAGCTAGGGGTTTTTTTTTCAGGAACTTATGTCAGAGATTTGTTTTTGTTTAGTTTTTTGTAGTTTGCTTTGTGTTTTGTTTGTTTTATGTAGCATTTTTGTTTTGCTTTCTTTTTATTTAGTGTTTTCATTTTGTTTAAGTTTTTGTTTAGTTGTTTTGGTTGTTCCTATGTTTTGTTTTTAATTTTGTTTGTGTTGTTTTTGGTTTTATGTTTAGTTTAGTGTCTCTTATTTCATTATATTCTTTTTCATTTTTGTTTTGTTTTGATTTGGTTTAGCTGTTTTTTTAAAGTATCTTCACTGGGGTCCAAACAGAGGTCGCGATAGACTTTTTCTTTGTCCGTCATTTTGACGGAAAGGATCGTAAAAATTCCGTCATAATTTATTATTACCCGTCATTTTAATTTTCAACCTTAAACTGTGTTTTTAATGCCTCGTTACAGGCAGCCTGTGATTTTTCGACATGCTTGCTCATTGCCACGCTCTGGTTGACCACTCGTAAAGCTTCATTGTGGCTTTGGCTACTTTTATGATCAGTCAGTGCTGATTTCTGCATCGTGGTGCATCCTCGGACAAATCCATTACTCATTTTAGCTTTTCTACAGATGTCGCAGAACATTTTGCCGCCTTCCCTCCTCAGCCACGTAAACTTCTGCTCCCACTGAACACGATATTCCCTCCTGAGCTCCCTGCTGCCGCTTTGCTGTGGTTGTCCCGTAACAGTTGTTGTCGGTAACGGTGACTGATCATTTTTGTCCGTTTGTCCTTCATCTTCCTCTGCATCAATTCCTCTTTTTTCACCTTTATTAACAATATCACAACTATTTGGCCTTTTAAAAAAACTTTTCACGCTCAGCTGCCGCGACATTTTGAAAATGTATACAGCGGTGACAAAGACGAGACAATACAAGACAATAGCTAATTAATACGGGGTAATCGCCATCAACTGGAAGGAGTGGGAATTACAGTTATAAATAACAATAGATCGCCCTCAGCGTAATCCGTCAAAATGACGGATGCCCTTCAGAATTTTCCGTCATTTTTAAAAAAAATCTGTCAATGACGGAGAATATTCGGTTAACGCGACCTCTGGGTCCAAATCACTCTGTCTGAGATTATTTTGCGCTAATGACTGGCTCACAGGAAAGTTTTTTTTTTACATTAAAACATTTAAAAATGACACTCTTCACACATTAAAGGACATTGTGTTTGTTGTTTGATTGACAGGAACTGAGGTCAGAGATTGATCTGGAGGTTCTGGGCAACACTGAAGGTCTGCAAATTTCCTTTACTGCACTCTGTCAGGATGGGACCATCATCCCCGGACATAAAAGCTGCTCCAATGTCAAAGCTGGTGATGTGGTCAGTTCTTTATTCAATCTTTTTTTACACTAATACTTCCCTGGTAGACTAAAACAGAACTGAAGCAAAAAAAAAGGTCACGTGTCATACATCTGTTCCATTAAATAACAAACATGTCACACGCAAGTATGAAATATTATGGCATGAATATAATATTACTAAAAGTCAAAGCTCTCATTGTGCTGTACATAACCGCTTTATGTGTTTAAACAAATCAAACCGCTTGTCAGTTACAAACAAACCTCGCCAAACTAGTTGGGCATGTTTTGAAAATATGTGCTCAATATATTGCTCAATATGTCCTGATTTGTGTGAAAAATAATTTGAATTGTACATAATTTCTCACACAGGTATCTTTTAATGTTACTGTCGAGTTAAAAGGCTGTCTTAGCGGTCTACAGCGATTTTCCCTGCGGCCAGTGGGTTTCCAAGATGCCCTAGAGATCGAACTGGAGTCTCAGTGTGTGTGTGACTGTCATCAAACCCCCGAAGCGAACAGCACCTACTGCAGCCGAGGACGCGGGGCGATGGAGTGCGGCACCTGTGTGTGTGATCGAGGCTACGTGGGGCCGAAGTGTGAGTGCACAGAGGGCCAAGAACAAATCAGTGACTGCAGGTAAGAACAGAACAAGCACCATGGAGTGTCTCCTGTGAGGCAAGCAGACATATTTTAATGTGGTTATGTGTGTGGCAGGGCACATGAAGGTGCGGAGATGTGCAGCGGTCTGGGCGAGTGTTTCTGTGGACGGTGTGTATGCCACCCATCCAGTTTCGGTCACGTGTACGGGCCATACTGCGAGTGCGACGACTTTTCTTGCCTCAGGTTCAGAGGAGAGCTTTGCGGAGGTCAGTAGATTTGAGTGGAGGAAAAGAAAGCGCTGACAGAGAGGGAGGGATATTTGATCTGCTTTCACACTGTGGAATTTTAATGAAAGAATAACACGCTGATAATTGCCAGAACAGTTGCTGTACTTGGGAGGACATGAACGGAAGGGTTTAATGTGGGCTGTTTATATATATTTACATATAAATACAAGTGTGCTGTGTGAGGTTTTGGTAACACTTTATTTTAAGGACCAATTCTTACTATGAAGTAGTTGCTTATTAGCATGCATATTCAGTGGTCGAATTGTAAAAAAAAAATGTCAAAATTACAAATTACTACAAAATTTGTCTAATTTTTAAACACATTTTTTTAAAACAAAAAATACACTTTATTAAATATACTATGGTTTCTGAACTGTTTTCTTTGTGTGGCCTGAAATGTCAAGTTTTAAGTTTTCTTTGTGGGGACATTTGGTCCAGTGTAGGTTAAACCAATGCACACACACACACACACACACACACACACACACTCTTGCATGCACACAATCTGTGTGTCTGTGTCCCAAATGACCTAAATGAGGCTCCTTCTTTTTAGGGGTGCGCAAATATTAACAAAAATGATAGAATATTTTAGGGGGATTTTGGTCAATAGCGATAATTAATGTTTGGCTGAGTGTGTTTTTGTGGAGTGTGTTTTTGTAGGGTTACTCCACCCCAAAATTAAATTTTTGTCATTAATCACTTACCCCCATGTCGTTCCAAACCCGTAAAAGGTTTGATCATCTTCGGAACACAATTTAAGATATTTTGGATGAAAACCAGTAGCTTTTTGACTGTCCCATTGACTGCCAAGTAAATATCACTGTCAAGGCCCAGAAACGTATGAAAGACATTGTCAAAATAGTCCATCTAGAGAATACTTTTAGTACGCAAAGCAAACAAAAATACAGCGTATGCTGTTTATGTCCAGCGGATACATTCCAAAATGGCGCTACGGTGACAGAGGAGACAAATTTTTGACTAAAGTCATTATTTTTGTTTTCTTTGCGCACAAAAAGTATTCTCGTAGCTTCGTAAAATTATGGTTGAACCACTGATGGCAGATGGACTATTTTGACAACGTCTTTCATATGTTTCTGGGCCTTGACAGTATTGTTTACTTGGCAGTCAATGGGACAGTCAAAAAGCTACCGGTTTTCATCCAAAATATCTTAAATTGTGTTCCGAAGACAATCAAACCTTTTACAGGTTTGGAACGACATGATTGAGATTAATGAAAAAAAAATAATTTTGGGGTGGAGTAGCCCTTTAAGGCTTGTCATGGATAAATAAATATGGTAATATAAAACCGCCAGTAGGTGGCGGGAAGTGTCTGTTTTAATAAATGACTTACTGAATCATTCAAGCCATCAGTTCTTTTAAAATGGCTGATTCAATTTGGATGAAAGAAAGCTTACTGTTTTTATGAATGGATCATTGAATAATTGGCTCACTGGATTCATTCAAAAACAGATTAATTCATGAAAGAAACAGCAGTGTTGCTCTGAGATGCACAATAGCTCTGATCCAGCTTTGTTTGGAACTATGTAATTTGCAAAACAGGAAAAAAGACACAATGTGTATAAAAATTTTACTCACTCAATTTCTTGTCAGTTGAACTGCTGTATAAAATTTATTTAACACTGTTGGTCTCACACGCTCATTCTTGTGTGATATTAGCCTACTTACACCATGTAAAGATAATAAAAAGACAAAGATATTTTTCTTTCATTATTTGAATTATAGAGCATACCTGTCAACCAATTTTTCCTGGGATTCTCTCGTATTTTACAATTCTATCCTGTTTAAATATTTTCCCATATTTCTCCCGTATTTTTAATCTTTCTATTAAAAAAAATATCACTAGGCATACTTTATGTGTTTTCTACATTCACCTCTGGTAAAACTCCCGTAATTTGTATGGCCCAAACCTCATTATATGAATAATCACGTCAACATATTTCAAGGTTGAATATTGTTTCATTGATTAAATATCAGCGCTGCAAGTTTCAGAGTCAGGTGCTCTGCTTTGTTTTCTGTGGTTATATTCATGGCGAAAAGCGCCACCTGCTGGCAGAGAAAACAGTTCTACAAAAAGTTGTAAATGTGAACCGGTGTATCCACAAGAAGATAATGAATTATAAAACTGTAAAAATATAGCCTATACTATGCTACATTTATATGTTACTAAAATAAATGTAATTGTTTGAAAATAATTGTTTAAATTAATATGAATTATAGCTTTTCTCGTAATTTAGAACTCAAATGTTGACAGGTATGTAATAGAGGCATTCTAAACGCCTTCATTATGGAATAAATGCTTTTGGACTCTAATGACGGATTTTCCTTTATTTTTTGCCAAGTCACTGACATTCTTCAGTGTCAGCTAGCGTAAAACAGAATGATCATTTCTGAATGGAATGGAATGGAATCAAACCGTGTGCGTATTACTAACTTATTGGCTGTTTATTAGCACACATCAATGCGTTATTCTGCATGCCCATATTATAGATTTGTTAACTTAAAGGGACAGTTCACCCAAAAAATTTAATTCTGTCATTAATTACTCACCCTCATGTTGTTCCAAACCAATAAGACCTTTGTTCATCTTCAGAACACAAATGTAGATATTTTTGATGAAATCCGTGATCTGACCCTGCAAAAACAACAACGCAACTGACACGTTCAAGGCCCAGAAAGGCAGTAAGGACATCGTTAAAATAGTCCATGTGACATCAGTGGTTCAACCGTAATGATATGAAGCTACGAGAATACTTTTAGTGCGCAAAGAAAACAAAAATGAACTTGCGTTCTGAAGAAGGTTTTACAGGTTTGAAATGACACAAGGGTGCGTAAATTGTGACAGAATCTTCATTTTTGGGTGAACTATCCCTTTATAATAAATCCCTTTATTGAAGCCAAAGTCGTAGTTAATAGTTAAGAGTGAGAATTGGTCCCCAAATTAAAGTGTGACCAAGGTTTTTGTATTTACTTCAGGACTGTCAGTTATCATAATTATTAAGTGTGATAATGTTTTTTTTTTTTTTAAGTATTTAATGAAATTAATAAGAATAATTAATAATTCTGTATTAACAAAATTTCTAACCATTGGAAGGTAAATGCAATATTTTAAGGAAAATTTGGTCATTGATTAAATAAATCAGCGTGTCATGTGATTAATAACAAAGTTGTGAACTAAAAAAAAAAAGATTTATTATTAAAAATGTTTAATTAATTGTTTAATTTTTATACTTTTATTTATTCATTTATTTATTTTCAATTCTAATGTCTCATATGCTCTGCAAGGCTGCATGTATTTGGTCACAAATACAGTAAAAACTGTGATATTGTGAAATATTACAGTTTACAATGACAATTAAAAAAAAACAAATTAAATATGTTTTAAAATGTAATTCATTCATGTGATGTCATGATCCTTTAGAAATCATTCTAATGTGCTTTTCTAATGTGTGTTTTCAAAAAACATTTCTTCTTATTATCAATAATGTATTTTTTTTCTCTTTTTTCATATTTTATGTTTTGTTTTTAATATAGTATTTCAACTGAAATATTAATTTAATATGATAGAATGTAATTTCTTTTTGTGATGGCAAACTGTCTGTCAAAACTGTGATCATTTTTTCCAGGATTTTTTAATGAGTAGGAAGTAAAAAAGAAAATAGAAATCTTTTATATTATAAATTTCTTTTAATTCCTTATTTTTTTGTTTCTTTGTTTTTAATGTAGTTTTTAAACTGAAATATTATTAGTTTAAAATAACTGTTTTCAATTTTTATATATATATATATAAAATTTAAAAATATCATTTATTCTTCTGATGTAAACCTGACTGATGTAAACCTGACTGAGCATCATTACTCCAGTCTTCAGTGTCACATGATCCTTCAGACATCATTCTAACATGCTGATTTGCAGCTCTAGAAACATTTCTTCTTGTTATCAATAGTGTGGATATTTTTGTGGTAACTGATAAATATTGTTCAGGATTCTTTGATAAATAGAAAGTTAAAAAATATTTATTATACATTATGTAAAATGGAAATTAACAGTGTTATAAATGCCTTTACTGTCACTTTTGATCAATTTAATGCTTCCTGGCTAAGAATATATATAATTAAATATATATCCTTCATGTGTGTGTTTGTGTAGGTCACGGGGAATGTGACTGTGGTGAGTGTGTGTGTCACAGAGGTTGGATGGGAGAGTTCTGTAACTGCAGCACCAGCAACAGCTCATGCATGTCTCCAGATGGCTCCATCTGCAGCGGACGGGGCGAGTGCGTGTGTGGGAAGTGCGAGTGCACCGTTCCCGGAGCCTCAGGAGAGCGGTGCCAAAGGTGCCCAACCTGCGGAGATATCTGCAGCTTACCCAGGTAAAGACATGTATGTGCATCTGTGACTGAAACTGAGTTTCATAATGAACACACTGCATTTAAAGGCATTTGTTTTGTCTTTTCCTGCACTCCATGTCTTCACCTCCCTACCTTTCTCTGGATTTTCCTCATGACTCTTGTGTTTTTGTATGTATGTATGTATGTGTGTGTGTGTGTGGTCAGTCTTCCTCTTGTCTACTCATTTCCAGAGGGCATATATAAGCACCAAAAGGCATGTGGCAGCTCTGCAGTATTGCATTTCCTTTCCACTAAAGGTCCTGTCACCCTGCGGGTCATTTGACTCCATGATGGAGCAATACAGAGAGAATGAGACTGAAAATGAGAGAGAGCAGCTCTGGGAGAAACATTCACAAAGAACACAAAACAAAGCTGTCTCTTGAGATGAACTCTATGTCGGGTTGGCAGTTTTTTTTTATGTTGTCTCTATGTGTCCCGCAGGTCTTGTGTGGAGTGTTACCTCAGAGCTAAGGACCCATCGGAAGAGTGTGCCGCGAAGTGCAACTCCCTACATGCTACTGTCAGCAATTCTACAGGTCAGAATCCATTGTTTTGTTCTCCCCAGTGTACATTTATCAGTACACATGGTCAGTAGGTTGGTTGTTTATTAGGCAAAAAAGTTTCATTTTACAGGAACAGTATAGCTAAAAATGAACATTTTGTCATTATTTATTTATGACATGTCATTCTAAACTTGTATATTCCTTACATAATAAGTCTTTCACAGACAAATTTTTTGTACTTTCTATGGCAAGCTGTTTCAACATTTATTCTATAAAACATACTAATATCTATCTTCATGTAGTACTTATTTTTTAGTTACTATTATGTATTCCCTCGGGTACTAGTAGTTATTTGTGGGCTTGTAGTTGTTCTTTAGATACTAGTACCTATTAAGTAACAAAACAATTTGTTGAGTCAACTTAAAAAAATTTACTTGACTGCCTTAAAATTTTAAGTTCAGTCAATGTTATGTTTTACTAAGTGAAAACTTAGATATTTGAGTTGATTCAACTTACAATTTTAAGGCAGCCGAGTAACAAACACAGCTGTTAAGTTTACAAAGTCATTTTTAGTTTAGTCAACTTAAATATCTAAGTTGTCAGTACAACTTAACATTTCAACTTGAATAAACTTATTTTGTACTAATTTTGAGAGTAAATAGTAACTATTCTGTAACTGACTTCAAAACTGACTTCTCTGGGGATCTGTCAATTATATATCAACTATTCAGTTTTGAATAGTATGTAATGCAGTTGTGACTAGTACATATTTTTTATATACTAGTAGTTATTCATTAAGCATTAGTACTTATTGTTAGATACTAGTATCAATCATTAGATACTAGTACTTATTATTAGATACTTGTACCTAATAAATAGATTCTAGTATTAATTTATTACATACTTCTGTTTATTCATTAGATGTTACTACTTGTTCTTATTTATAAGATACTTCTTACGGATTACCAGTACTCATTCATTAAGTATTAGTACTTATTTTCTAGATACTAGTAGTTAAAGTGGTAACACTTTACAATGTGTCATTGAACATTGAACCATACATTTATTACATTATTTATTTATCTTTGTTAATGTTAGTTAATAAAAATACAGTTGTTCATTGTTTGTTCATGTTAGTTCACAGTCCATTAACTAATGTCAACTAACAAATACAACTTGTGCTTTTAATAATGCATTAGTTAAGATTAATAAATGCTGTGGAAGTATTGTTCATTCTTAGTTCATGTTAACTATTGTAGTTACCTACTGTTAACTAATGAACCTTATTGTAAAGTGTTACCAGTCAATTTTATTTTTCTAGTAAGATTTTTAATTGGACTCTAAAGTAAGACAAGTAAAAAAAACAGTTGTGACTAGTATAATAAGATACTAGCGTCTAAAATAGTACTAGTACCTAATGGATAACTACTAGTATCTATTAAATAGGTACCAATATCTAATGAAATGTAATAGCATTTAATACATAAGTACTAGTATTTAATGAATACTTACTACTATTTAAAAAGATACCAGTTTCTGTTAGAATGCATACTAGTCAGAACTGAAAAGTTGATGTTTGAACGACAGATCCCCATAGAGGTCAATGGTAACAATTTGAAATACTTTTTAGCTACTAATATCTATTCCGTTAGGTAATCATACTTATTTATGGGCTACAAGTTGTTATTCTTCAGATCCAATTAACTTCAAATTTTTGCTGTTGACTTCTTCAGGGATCTGTCATTTAGATATCAACTATTCAGTTCTGACTAGTATGTATTTCAGTTGTAACTAGTATATAATTGAATGAATATACTAATAGTTATTCATTAGGTATTAGTACTTATTTTTAGATACTAGTATTTATTTATTACATACTACTATTTAATCATTAGATGTTAGTGCTACAGTGGCCATTCTGACTAGACATAACATACTGTAAGAAAAAAATATATTTAGTCAACTCTACAGTGTTCATTCTGACTATAGTAGTAGTTATTTATTAGGTATTATTACTTATTTTTAGATACTAGTACCTTTTATTAGCACTTTATCATTACATACCAGTAATTTTTATTCATTTAAATACTTGTATCTAATAAATGGGTACTAGTACTAGTAACTAGTCTAGTTTAACAAGTACAAATTTGAAATGTCTTACTAGTAACAGCAGAATACTTACTAGTTACTATTTAAATTAGTGCTAGAATCTAATGAATAAGTACTAGTATTTAAAGAGTTACTAGTACTTAAAGAATAAGTACACTGTTAAAAAACAACTTTAAAAAGGTTGTTTCAAGTTCAAAAATTGTTCGTGCTGCCTTAAAATAAGTTTACTCAACTCAAATATCTCTGTTTTCATGTAGTACATTTCATGTTGACTAAACTTAAAGTTTTAAGACAGCACGAACACTTACTTTTTAAGTTGAAACAACTTTTTTTTACAGTGTATTAGTCGCTAAAGAAATAAGCTCTAGTAGCAAATAAATAATGGAATAGATACTAGTAGCTTACAAAATAAGTACTAGTAGCATTCAAATTGATTAAATGTAAAAATGGCATGCCATATACTTTAAAGCTTATTTCTTCCAAAACTTCAAAATCTGTCGTAATGTACTCATACACACACATACAAAGCAGTCATCTTTTAGACCGGACCTCTTGACATTTCACAAAGGGAAACATGCTACTTAGCTTGTTGTGTGGAGAGCCTATTGTTGGGGCCCATTGGCTTTCAAAACCCTTGAGTGTCTATACAAGATCAGTCTGTCTTTGATAAAGACACAAGAAAGAGGCACAAAGAAAGGAGATATAAAGACTGTTTTTGAGGGGGGTAATATCATACACGCAAGACATGGAATGTGTTGATAGGAATTGGTGAATATTATAGTGATGAATAATTAATTTTGATAAAGTGTGAACAAAGCACCTTCTAAATGCATAATGTAATATTATGTTTATTGTCAGACTTTGAGGAGAGTCGGGCAGCACTGTGCACCTTACAAAATGAAGACAACTGTCTACTGTCATTCAGCTTGGTGGACAGTGATTACGGCAGCATTATTTACAACCCCAAGCTTTATGGTAAGAATAAAAAAAAAAATTACACAAACATTTAACTGTACATTTTATTCTTTTTTCAAACCGTTTGTGCATATTATCCCACAGACTGCCCTGAGCCGCCAAACGCACCCTTGATCGCGCTGGGTGTGTGCATGTCTGTCCTCATCATTGGCATTACGCTCCTTGTGATCTGGAAGTTTCTTGTTTCTGTCCATGACCGGAAAGAGGTTGCCAAGTTTGAGGCAGAGAAGGCGAAAGCCAAATGGCAGTCGGTATGACAACAAAAGAGCATTACACTGAATTTCCTATTCATTTTAATGTGTTAAAGGCCCAATTTATTTGAAATAATTGTGTTTTTGTTCATCTTTTATCCCCAGGGCACGAATCCTCTTTTCAGGAGCTCGACGTCAACCTTTAAAAATGTGACCTACAAAAGCGCAGGGCAGCAGAAGAGTGATATTTCTTAGGGCTACTGACCAACTTTGTGTCTTGAAACTCAGAATGTAGGCTTCTATTTACCAGGAGCAATTACTGTTTTCTTTTTTATTGTTTTATTTTCGTGTACTGTACAAGTGAACACTGTGCGTGTGTGTGTGTGTGTGTGTGTGTGTGTGTGTAAGTGTGTGCTTGTAAGCTGGGGGCAGGTTACTGGCAGTGAATTTATTTTAAAAACTGTAAATTTTAATGTGTTGTGCTGCTAAAAGTGCTAAAGGTACTGTTCTGGGCATCACTGGATCCTCTTGTACATTTAGTGTTTCTTGTGGTTGTTACAGCGAAATGTTTTTCTGTAGGTGTTCATAAAAGATGTTTGTGATTGTTTAGTTAAGGCTAAGCCTTTTGTAATTAGATATGATTATGATTTTGCTGGATCAAAGGGGAAAAAAAGTCTGTGTACTTCTGTTTTGTAATATATTTGATGGTTTTCCATAAACAATGTTGAGTCTCGCATTATTTTTCTCTAAACACAGCTTTACGCAGTCAATTAAGAGGCTGCAGAGTGACCAAAAGTGTTGATAATTTATTTCTGCAAGTGTAACTGGTAAAGTTAAGATCATGTTCCATGAAGATATTTTGAAAACTTCTTACCGTGAATATATCAACACTTAATTTTTGATTAGTAATATGCATCGCTAAGATCTTCATTTGAACAGCAGATTCCTGATTTTCAAATAGTTGTACTGTATCTCGGCCAAATATTGTGCTATCCTAACAAACCGTGCATTAATGGAAAGCTTATTCAACTTTCAGATGATGTATCTCAGTTTCAAAAAACTGACCCTTATGACTGGTTTTGTGAATATAAATCACTTCAGATGCAGCTTCTGTGCTGCATTTTGCAGTGCTGTGAGTTTAAAACAATGTGTATTTTAAATGAAGCATTTAATATTATTAGTGACATACTTTGGCTACTTTCTTGCCAAATGCATGATTACACAAGCGATTTGCAGACACTGCACGCAGGCGACGCGACTCTAGAACGCATCCAACTGCAAGCGTTCGAATTTGTTCGCGTCGCGTTCAGAGCAGACGGGACAGGAATATTTTGCCTTTTACTGCCCTATGGAGAGACCAGTGACGTCGAGAATCGCAAAACTTACGGAAAGTGTGGAGAAAAACAGCCTACAGTCTATGCCTGGCGCTCATCTCCAAAGGAAATGCGAGGATACACTCGAACGCTTTGTATTCGCTTCCATGAAGCGTTTTATGTCCTTTATATGCTGTTTTATGTCAGCAATTTAGCTTGTGCTGCGGCGGAAGTTTCGGACAAAACTGAAGTTTGGAACAAAACGCAACTTCTCGAATTATACAGTAAGTGCCATCGGCCTACGCGACATATATCTGTCTTTATGAAACGATACTTTCCTTGTGGCGCACAAGCATGTCAGGATCAAGAGTTTGTCGTATAGAAGTGTGCTGTGGTCTGCAGATTACATTAGTATGTAGAGCGTATAGTCCAGTTCTTCTCTGAAAGACTGGCCGTGGTGTCCTTCCTCGTCTGAGAGCACCCTACAGACTATTATTTCAGTCTCAAACGGGAGTGTAAGCTAAATACGTTTAGTATTGTGTTTTAAAGACTTGCACAACTGCTGCCACACACAAAAAACGATGGGCGGCTGCTTATCACATGACACAACAGAGAGACAGTTTGGACACAACTGTTAGAAGTACACTTTGAACTAAAAGAACTAAAGAATGTTTAGCTCAGAGACTTGGAGACTTTTTTTTGTTGTTGAACACTTTAGGTTAGCATGACCCAGACAGAGTATGTTTGCCACAGCTAAATGTAAATGGTTAAACATTTATGACACAAACCAGCTGATAAAACTGAAAAACTGTGACAGGAAACGACCAACAAAGATATCAAATGATTGATTTAGCCATACACTACTAGTCAAAAGTTCTTGAACAGCAAGATTTGTAATAATTTGTTTCGTCTGCTCCCCAAGTCTGCATTTATTTGATCCAAAGTACAGCAAAACAGTGCATTTTTGAAATATTTGTACTATTTAAAATAACTTCTTAAAATTTGAATATATTTTAAAATGTAATTTATTCCTGTGATCATAGCTACATTTTCAGCATCATTACTCCAGTCTTCAGTGTCACATGATCCTTCAGAAATCATTATAAAATGCTGATTTGCTGTTCAAGATACATTTTGTCTTCTTCTTCTTCTTCTTCTTCTTATTATTAACAATATTTAAAACATTAAAAACCTTACTGTTCAAAAACTTTTGACTCATATGTAACCCTTTGTAAATAACACAGTTATTATATAGGTAACCTTGGCTTAATATAGTGAGTATTAGTATTTAGTATTTAAAATACAAAACCACTGCTAGAAAAACTTTTTTTTTTTTTTTTTTTTTTTTTTTTTTTAATAAATGAGTACATTTATACATGTGACCTTAGAACAATAAGGGCTGTTTCACCTGAAAGCTGAATAAATATTGTATGACAATATTTGGCCAAGATACAAAATAAAAAAATAAAAAATATTGGAACATCTTTATAAACTAAATAAACTTTTGGTTGATGTATGGCTTTGGTTGATGTATTGGCCAAGATACAACAAAAAAAAAAAAGAAAGAAAAAATATTGAGAAAATAACCTTTAAAATTGTCCAAATTAAATTCTAGCAATGGATATTACTAATAAAAAATTATGTTTATAAAAATATAAAAAATATTGGAACATCTTTACTTATAATCCTAATGATTTTTGGCATAAAAGAAAAATCTATAATTTTGACCCATTCAATATATTTTTGGCTATTGCTACAAATATACCCATGCTACTTAAGACTTAGTCCAGGTTCATATATAACATTTTGTATAAAAAAAGGTCAACTATCTATCTCTACTGATGAGACATTTTGATCAAGAGGTTAGATTCCATAATTTGCCATGTTGTCTACACTTTCTCTTCATGCCTAAAATTGAACAAATCCTTCAGATAATACACTATACTGCATGACTTCTCCTCTAATAAAAGGAATGTCACAAGTATGACCCCCGCTGAAGAACACAGTGGGTTTCTGAAGTTCGTCCAGCGGCCTGATTCGTTACAGACTCAGTGCATCTACACTTACATTCATGCGTTTGGCAGATACTTTAATCCAAAGCGACTAGCATTGCATTTCAGGTATGCATTTATCATAATGTGCATTACTTGAGAACCAGCATTGTGAGTCACCCAGCTGGTTATAAACAGGGTCAGCTGAGGTCAGCAGCGCATACATAAACACACCTACACTGTCACTCAGACCTGTAACAACATGCACTACATGGCCCATTTGGGTCTTGCAGTTCCAGAGGGTTTTATGATCTCACATAGCAAATAATTAATCTGTCACTGAGATATTTAAGGTCGTGGAACACATTCAAGAAGTGGGAGGAATGCAGGTAAAGTAGGACACTTTGACCCAAAAATGAAACTCTTTGTGTCTTGAACTCTTTTAAAGAGTGTTTCCACTATTTTGTTCATACAATGGAAGACAATGGGGTTTAAAACAACACTGGAACCTACTGAATTTTATTTTATGAACAGAAATATTTACAATATCACTAGAGCTGTCATGATTACTCGATTCATCTGGGAATGCAAAAAGTCTACTTTTGCTGAATTTTTTTTAGAGTGTTTGCTCATCTGCAATATGTCTATTGGACAGATCAAGAGATCTTTAACAGACATCTTGCAGACAAGCAATGTGCTACCTGGGTTCAATAAAACCATATGATTACTTGCTTTTGTAACTAATTATATTTGCTTTATTGCTATTATATATTTATTTGAAGTAATTTTAAAGGTACCATAGAGTGCATTAATAGAATACTTTAATTTGTTCTCTGTTATCTACATAGAAAGGATGTAGGTAAGGGCAAAAATTCATGTTCAAATTCAATTTACATGTCCATTTACAACCCTAGGATTTGTCCCTAGAATGTTACTACCTTATTTGGAAGGGACATGAATAATAATAATGAGCTCTGCTCTGATTGGCTGTTTTACAGTGCAGCTAATTTCAGTAGCTCACACAGCAGGAAGGAAACACATGGAGGAAAGTGCATATTTCAATACTTTCTCTTGCAGTTACAGCATTGGATACTTGGATAAAACTGTATTTGAACGCACAATCACTTTTTTACTTTCACTTTTGAGATTTGCGCTCACACATGCTCTGTGTATACTGGAGCAGCAGTTCTTACCACGCATTTTACATGATCAGATGCTTGTCAGAGCATCTGTAAATCATTCGCCATCGTCCTTAGCCATCTCTTCTTACACTGTTTATGTGGTAAATGAAATATAATGTACTGTAATGTAACAGGCTAATGCTAACAAAGCAGCTAAGCATGTCTCTTTAGTGACT
The DNA here is from genome assembly GCA_033026305.1 of Cirrhinus molitorella. Lineage (NCBI taxonomy): Eukaryota > Metazoa > Chordata > Actinopteri > Cypriniformes > Cyprinidae > Cirrhinus > Cirrhinus molitorella. The sequence continues at coordinate 17,236,684 of CM065137.1, read as the reverse complement.
CGCCTTATTTCTATTAGACGGCGTTGTTTTTTTACGTGACTTTTTTGAATACAGATTTGGCTGTGCAGGTCCATCATTATCAAGAAGAAAAACACACACACACACACACACACACACACAAAAACACTATTACAGAACACGATTTAAAAACACTTACAAGTTGATTCTTCCTTTACCCTCTCATTGATCAAAAATCTAAAAGTATTCATTGACACTATGGTCTGCAAATTCAATTGATGTTGTAAAAAATTCCAGGCATCAGGTGCCACAAGCCGAAAAGCTTGTTTTCCAAGTTCAGTCCGTACCGGTGGAACCGAAAGAGTATAAAAATCCTGTGAGCGCAAAAAATATGCTCCATGAGCTTTGAATTCAGTAAGAGAACAAAGATATGGAGGCATCACAATGATGGCTACTGACACTGACACAATTTAATATAAACCTAAGCACACCATGATACAAAGTGTCTAAAGAACTCAGAAGTGTATTAGATGCCGATTTGTACAGAATATCTCCATAGTCAAGAACTGGCAAAATTGTAGCGGAGACTAATCTCCTTCTTGCCTCAAATAAAAAAAAAGTTTATGTCTATAACAAAACCCAAGTTTTTGTTTTAAACTTTATTCTTAATTTATTAATATGAGAATTAAAAGATAATTAATCATCAATAATGAAACTAAGATATTTATATTCAGTCACTGCCTCGATTGTAGCACCATGTAAGGTTTTAAGTGATGATTTACCACTTGCTTTTTTGATCTTGAAAATAACATAACTTTATTTAAAGTCTTAGTTTTAGGCCATAAACCCTTTGTTGCACAACATCAAAAGCACTCCGAAGTAAAGACACAGCTTGGCATAATTTAGGTGCACTACAGTAAAGCACAGTGTCATCAGCATGAAAGTGAAAATAAATATTATTAATATTAAAATCAAGATTATTAATAGAAATGATAAAAAGCAGAGGCCTCAGAACAAATCCTTGAGGAGCTGCCTTCTTGATCTGCATTGGCCTTCCGTTTGCACACTGTAGCTTTCAAACCAAGATATTTTGTTATTTGACAATACAATTTGTTTATTTTTTAATATATAAAGATCAAGATTAAGATATTAAGATCAACAGCATTGAAAGCCTTGGACAAGTCAATAAAAAGTGATACAGTGATGACCTTTATTAAGCGCCTCAGTGATATCATTTATAACCTTAGCCACAGCTGTGGTTGTGCTGTGCTGTGTCCTAAAATCTGACTTGTGACCAAATGTCATGTTCCATAAGATATGAAATCAGCTGCTCACTAATGAGAGATTCAAAAACCTTAGACAAAATACTACAGAGTTTAGAAATTGGCCTACAGTTATTCATATCAGAAGGATCTCCCCCTTTAACAAAGGGACAACAAAGGCAGACTTCCATATCATAGGAAATTCATTTAAACTCAGTGAGAGATTATAAATATATGCAAATATTGGGGGCGTAACGTGTTATGTTGGGATTTGCGTCTTTATCAGTGGTCTTTTGCAAACACAAGATATACATAAGAAGGGGGAAACAATGTGCTTGAGGCTTATGGTATGTCATTTCCGTGCATACTACTACTACTACAAGAAAACTAATAATTATAGGATTACTCTATTCTATTACAGTGTTAATTTCGTTGACGAACGACATTTTTTTCACAGACGAAAATGAAACGATATCGAACTAAAATTCTTCTTGAATGACAAAAACTATGACAAAAATCTACTGGCATTTTCGTCAACGAATAAAAACGAGACGAAAAAGTTAGAGAGTGACGATTTGGAAAGAGATTCATTCAGCAAAATCTGTTGCGTAGTAGGAGGTTAGATGCGTTCAAAACCGGCGGGACACAAGCTAAAATACACTTGCTGCACGTCTTATAAAACGTTCAGAAATGTCAGTATGTGGGAGAAGTGCAGACATATGGATAAATTTGACGACGCAAGAGAGAACTCAATTCGATCTTGTTTTCTGAGCGCAGACACCGAAGCAAACACACAGAAAACACGTCTCACACTCTTTCGCGTTGCATGAACTGAGAAATACACACAATGATCTCGAATTGTCCGTTTTGACGAGTATTCACGTAAACACAGCCGATTACGTCTTAAATGAACGTAAACAGTAGGGAGAAAGTGTATCAGTACATTGCATTCATTGCATTCGTTTTTAAAGGGATAGCAGCCACATCTATTGTCCGAGTCACAGATAGATGTTAACTAAGCAACTGAATCACTTACGTAGCCCTAAAGATTAATCAAAATTAATTTATAGAAATAAATATGTCTGTTTGAAAGAATGAAGAATATGGTAAACAAGTTACTATAAAGAATGTACAATTAGCCGATAACCATTGGTATTTCATTGAAAAGAAGACCATGTTCTTTATGAAAAGTGGTTTTATTTCGTTTTAATATTAAGGCCGCTAAATTGTGTGTTTATCATGATAAAACCTTAATATCAAACCTATATAATGAGTTTGGAAATTTTAGAGAAATTCTTAATAAATGCATTGCACTGTAATTAAACCCACTGAGTTTTAGCTGACTAAATTTATTGTTGATTTAGTCGACTAAAATCTTATGATATTTCGTCGACTAAAACTAAAAACAATTCAGATGACTAAAATATGACTAAAACTAAATGGCATTTTAGTCAAAAGATTATGACTAAAACTAAATCAAAATTTGCTGTCAAAATTAACACTGTTCTATTACCAAAATAATCGTTAGTGATAGACTTTTTCTATTTCAAAAGCATGTAATGATCACTACCAGGAAAGAAAACCCTATACTTTCAAGCATATTCCATATGGCGAGGATAATGCGTGACTTACCTTTGAAGTTTGACAATACTCTGTGTGTGTTCGACTGTTTGAGACTATCTTTGTCTTTGGCCTGTATCTTCAATTACTCTTTCGTGTCAACGCCCACAAAAGACCCTCAGCCCTGTCGGCTCCGAGAGCTCTGAAATATTAAGCCCCATTTTGTGGTGGTGAAACTGGAGATAGCAGCTCTATCTTTCTATCTGTTCGCTGCATAATCAGACCTGTCTGATACCTCAGTGCCTCTGAATGCCTTTCGAATCTCCAATATCACCTGCCTTTATAATATAACATGGCTCTGCATGTAAATGGCTATATAATACCTCTAAAGAGAGGCTTTTCCCACTGGTCAAAAAACCCTAGGGCCTCACATCTCCCAAGCGTAAAGAAAATATGACCAATTCAAAAACTGTCGTGTATAACATTGTGCATCTGTGTTTTGTGACTCAGGTAAAGGTGTTTTCCGGTTGGAGGGAATATCACAGAAGCTTTGCCTCTCAGCGGACTCGTCCGGTCTGTCTCTCACCAGCTGCGAGCCCCCGTCAGCCGCCCTGCTTTGGAAATGGGTGTCCCGGCACCGTCTCTACAATCTGGGCACCAATCGCTGTCTAGGGATCAACGCGACCAAGTTGGCGCAGCCTGACGTGGGTGTCTTTGAGTGTGACGTTTCCCTCCCAACCATGTGGTGGCGCTGCGGGGGCAGCATGTTGTACGGGGCGATGAATAATAAGCTAGCGGTGGTGGACTCCAAAGTGGTGGTGGTGAGGAGGGCCGCATCAGTGCAGCAGTGGAGGATTTACGGGGCGGCCGGTGAAGGGCCGTGCGCTTATCCATATGAAGGCAAGATGTCTTCTGACACATTTTTTCAACATATAAGCGATGAAGCAAAAGTTAAAATATAGTATTAATTGGTCACACTAAGATAAGTATTAAGATTATAATGATTTATACTACAGGGCCGTTGAATGCTTGAATCTGATTGGCTGATGAACGTTCTGAAGGTGTGCATTATTTTCAGGGAAACGCACAGCGAACGTAGTTCCAGGCAGCTTCTAACCGCATTACATGTCTATATCACTTCGTCACACTATTTCAGTTATTTCAAAGGTCCTTAGCCTAAAACAGCAAAATAAACAAACCCCACAACGACACTGGCCTAACAAATAAATACAGATACAAACAATACAAAGAAACGACAGATTTCTTCCATTTCTTCCAAAATTAAGTTTTATTATGTACATAAAGTACACACTATTTCTCCACTCTCTCTAACAGACGCACACACATAACAGTCAGCACAGACGTGAACATACGCGCTAATGTTGTTAGCGCTGCTCTGACGATTAACAACTTAAAAACTACACGACATTTCTTACAAGCGACGCTGTTCCTGAAGAAAATGAACTTAAAGTTTCACTATAAGTAGAGACGCTGCTGCTGATCACGTTTGAGAGAAGCACAGACTCACAGAGGTATTTCACGAGCTTAATCTCTTTCTGCCTGCCAGTCTAAACTACATTATTAACTGCACTATTCTGCTATCAACGCTCAAGTGTTGTTACTAGTTCTAAAATGACGTTTTGGAACTAGCAACGAAGGCTTTGGATGAGCTGCGTAAGAAATTAATCCTGCTCACAATAGCCATTTAAGAACAAAAACCGGACGAATGCCTTGAAATATATCATCTGATCGATGTCTTGAGGTGTGGTAACCGTAGTATAAGCGGAATAATTGACTTCGGTCCGCTGAATTCCTAGAAAATAATGCACAATGTTCCACTTCTCGTCGTGGCCGCATCACCACCTCGGCTGTGCATTATTTTCTAGGAATTCAACGGCCTGTCATCAATTATTCCTTACATATTATCGTCCAAACTAATAAACGATAACATTCTGTTTATTATAAGCGTGCATGTTCTGATTGGCTATTTTATGACATTGGCTGAATTTACAGCGTATTAGCAACTAGCACCAATAAAAATGACAACTTGCCCTATCCTGACATTTATGAAAGATGAGAAACTCTCCATCCAGCTTTTAAAACACACAAAGATTAGCTGGAGAAAATATTTCTGAAAGTGATTCCAACAATATTGTTCCTGTTTTATTATCGTTATAGCTGTGGTGTGAACTTTTGTGCCAAGTTTTTAGACTCATACTCTGTATTTACATTGATTTCATATGGTTTTGTAAAACGTTTATTTAATTTTCATAAAAAATTTGATTCAATTTTCAATTCAATACAATATAGAATATTTCTGATATATATATCAGGTAGAGTAGATGCCAAATTTTCTCAAGGAAAAAAAAATTCTCTCACCTAATGCTATTAAATACACAGTAGAGTCAGTTGGTACTACATTACTATAATATTGATGGATTGATCAATATTATTGATTTGATGGATTGATGGACTCGAATTTGTTTTTTGAAATACAAACATTTAAATAGTGGCTGTCATAAAAACATTCAAACATAAATTAAACATTGAAGAACAGCAAAATTTATAATGAATATGTTATATGGTGCGTATATTTATCAAAAAGCTCCTCTCTAGAGTTTTTTTTTTTTTTATGGTCACCGAATGTTTTTTTCTGAGGTAAATGTGACGTTACCTGTTATACTGACTTCTTTTTGCGATTGAAACACTGATTGAGCGATTAGATGACACAGGATTTTGGTAAGTTGTACTCTTTCTTTTCACATACTATTGGATGTTTATTCATGTTTATTTCATGCTGAAACTGGTATTAAAATGGAGGAGACAATCAGTTCATGCAGCTTCTCTTGAACTGAGGTGCTGCAGCGATCTGTCACTTCACATTAAACTGCGCCAAAATGCCATTTATATTTTGAATACTGTAATAAAATGAACAGAATTGGAATTCAGAGACTTTGTTTCATAAATGAACAAAACAAAAGTAACAAAGCACAAAACATATTGTGATTTATTGGATGGGAGGCGTGCTACAATAACTTAAAACAGGCTAGATTAATTGATTCTTGGAATTTAAGAATCTTAAAACAGAAACTTACCTAAGCTAAACTGCAGTTGACCTTCTCTCTAGATATCTGTATTGATGACTGAAGTCTAATTTTGGTTGACCACTTTAAATGATTACATTCAGTGGCTTGTTTGATGAGGTTTATTTGATGTGGCTGAAGTCATAGAGCACACTATAACTGTTGTTTTCTTGGTGTTGACAGACATCCACACGCTACAAGGAAATTCCCATGGCATGACCTGCTCCATACCCTTCAAATACAACAATAAATGGTTCTGGGATTGTACCTCTGAGGGCAGAGAGGACCGTCACCTCTGGTGTGCCACCACAAACCGCTATGATCAAGATGAGAAATGGGGCTTCTGCCCCAGTCCAGGTAAAACCACATATAAATTAAAGGAATAGTTCAGTTCCAGAGCAAAAAGTTTGACCCCATTGTTATCCAAGATGTTCATGTCTTTCTTTTTTCAGTCGTAAAAAGAAATTGTGTTTTTTCAGGAAAACTTTTCAGGAATTATCCCCATATAGTGGACTTCTATGAGTTTGAACTTCTAAAATGCAGTTTCTATGCAGCTTCAAATGGCTCTAAACAATTCCAGCCATGGAATAATGGTCTTATGTATCTTTCATTTTCTTAAAAAAAATAATTATATACTTTAAACCTCAAATGCTTGTCATGTTGTCTAGCTCTGCCACACATTGTGCAATACTCTGTTTTTTTTTTTACCACAGAACTTTTTATTCACCACAGAATTGTGAAAAACACATTAGGCTACCATTTCCACACAAAAAGGCAGTACAACTCTTTTCAACAGTGATAATAATAAGCAACAAATCAGTATATTGGATCATGTGACACTGAAGACTGGAGTAATGATGATGAAAATTCAGCTGTGATCACAGGAATAAATAACATTTTACACTGTATTACAACAAAAAAATTTATTTTTAATAATAATATTTGATAATATTGCTGTAATAAAAAAAATCATGTTTACAAGTCTTAAAAAAATATTGTGTATGTTTTTTTTTTTCCAGTGTCAGGCTGCAATGAATTCTGGGAGAGCCATCCGGAGCTGAATGCTTGTTATCAATTTAACTTGTACTCCATCCTCACTTGGAGTCAAGCTCTTACTTCCTGTCAAGCACAGGGTGGGAGTCTTCTGTCCATCACACAGTCTAGTGAACAGAGCTATATCAAAGGTACACACACACACACACAAAACAAAAACGCAACATATCATTGAAGGAAATTAGCAAAAGTATGGAATAAGTTTTAACATATATATATTTCAGTGTACATGGTTAGTTATATTGTCTAGCTTCATAAATGTACCAAATATGAAGTCCATGTGACTACTATACATGTCTTCTGAAACTATCCACCTTTTTCTTCAATGTGGAAGTAAGTCTATGGCTGAGACTTCCGCTTTATAGTCTGTCATATGGACAACTTTTATGGTGCTGTTGTTTGTCTTGACCTGGATGGTTTCATGGTTTCAAGTATTTTATTGTTGTTATTGTGTTCCACCAGGAAGACTGTCAGATATGGGTGTGATGGTCTGGATTGGATTAAACCATCTCAGTCAACAGGGGGGATGGCAGTGGTCTGATGGATCTCCTTTGGGTCTTGTCAGTTATACTGCAGGTACATTTGGCATATGTTATTAGGTTGAAGAGTTGTTTTTTAGGGAGGTTATCTATTAAAGGGATAGTTCACCCAAAATTTTGTCATTAATTCCTCATGACCCTCATGTCATTTTAAACCCATAAGACCTTTGTTCATATTCAGAACACAAATTAAGATATGTTTGATGAAATCTGCGAGCTTTCTGACTCTACATATACAGCAAAGCAACTGACACGCTCAAGGCCCAGAAAGATAGTAAGGACATTGTTAAAATAGTCCATTTGACATCAGTGGTTCAACCGTAATTGTTATGAAGCTACGAGAATATTTTTTTGCACAAAGGAAAAAAAAGAAGGACTTTATTCAACAATTTCTTTGCTTTTGTGTCCAATTATGTTTTAGCTATTCCATGATCTGGGTTAGTTCACTCAAAACTTAAAATTAATTATTTACTCACCCTCAAGGCATCCTGTGTTTATATGACTTCCTTCTTTTAGACGAGTCTAATCAGAGATATATAAAAAATTATCCTGGCATTTCCAAGCTTTAGAACTGCATGGGGTGAGTGTTTTTCTTCACCAGTCCAAAACAAGTCAAATAAAGTTCATCCATCCATAATAAAAAGTGTCTCACATGACTCTAAAGGGATGAATAAAGGTAGGCATGGGAGAAAAAATCAATTCACTTAACTATCATGATTTTTTTTTTAGATACCATTTAAAAATTTATTGGTTTACCTCAGAATCAATTTGTATTTGATTATTTTATTTTTATACCAACAGAGGGCGAAGTGTAGGCTATAAATGTGTTGCGATTTGAAATCATGCGGAGCCATCTGCTCTCTCAGACCTTCAGACTGCAATAATTTTTTGCGAGTGGGACTAACTTTTGTGAGTACCTGAAAGTTTCATGGTTCAAGGTACTTTAAAACATACACTATATGTATGTGTATGCTCCTGAAATAACAGTTCAGAAAGATGTGATGCATTGTTTTTATTAATATGACTCATCATACAGTCTCTTTAAGGATATGATGAAGTACTTTTCATTGTTTAGTCTTCAATAATTGTAATATCAAATCGCAGTAGTTATATAACTGCAATCCTCAATTCTCACAATTAAGGCTGGTAAGCAATTAAAATTTTGAATCTAATTAATTACATGATGTGGCTGAGAAATATAAAGTCTTTGTTGTGTAAAGCATCAAACAGACATTACAAAAAGTATTACAAAAAGACATTACAATTGTCATTTTTGAGTGGGTGAACTATATCTTTAATAATTTATTTTATCATTATTAGTATGGAAATATTAAATAATTTCTTTATTGAAATGATACTCTAAATAATAAACTAAAATTCGTTCATTAATCACAATATATATTGAATCGGGATAGTATTGAATCGCCAGATTAGCGTATCGTCCCAGCCCTAATAGCAATATCGAATCGCAGTACTTGTAAAATCTAAATTCTTTAAAAAATCACAATACATATTGTATTGGCACCCAAGTATCGTGATAGTATCGAATCGGGAGATAGGTGTATCGTCCAATCCCTAAATAAAGGCCTGCTGTAGTGAATTTTTTGTAAGAAAAATATCTATATTTAAAAAGAAACAATCATTTTAATCTAGCTTGCACCAACTGGTTGTACACGGAAGCTGTTCCGGGTGGATGCCGTATGACGTCGGTGTTGCGCATGCACCGGTGAGTCTCGCACAAACCACCGTTTGTTTACAGGAGCAAAGGAAAACCAATATCCTCTTGGCTTATATCAAAATCCTCCGACATTTTTCTTTACAAATCCTCGTTTTGTACATATAATTTTTGACCGCTGTTTTGTTTTGATCTCTCCTAACTCACTTCTGAGCGGTGCATGCACACCGCAGACATCATACATCATCTCCCCAAAGCTGCTTTAGTTTATGACCAGGATAATTTTTAATATAACTGATTGGATTCGTCTGAAAGAAGTAAGTCATGTAATACCTAGGATGTCTGGAATGTGAGTAAATAATGGGCTAATTAAAATTTTTAGGTGAACTAACCCTTAAGCATTGAGTTTGTTATCTGATCAGCAGCTTGAGCTGCACTATTAGCATGCACAAATCATTTACATACAGAGAAATGACAGCGGGCCAAAGATTGAACCTTGTGGGACACCTGCTGACAAGGAAATAACACCTGATTGATGATTCTTCACTGTGTTATACATGGTTCTACCCATTTAATGGTGCCTACAGAAAAGTTAAATGTATTCAGTTTAGAAAAGCGAATGGTATCAAAGGCTTTTTTAAATCTATGAAGACAGCACAGACAACCCCTGCTCAAACCAACAATAACTTAAAGTATTACTCCACTTAAATAATAAATATTTCCTCATAATTTACTCACCCCCATGTCATCCGAGATGTTCATGTCTTTCTTTCTTCAGTCGCAAAGAAATTAAGTTTTTTGAGCAAATCATTCCAGAATTTTTCTCCTTATAGTGGACTTTAATGGTGCTCAACAGATTGAAGGTTAAAAATGCAGTTTCAATGCAGCTTCAAAGGGCTCTACATGATCCCAGTCGAGAAAAAGGGTCTTATCTAACAAAACGATGGGTTGTTTTCCTAAAAAAAAAAAATAAAAATGTATAGACTTTTTACCCACAAATGCTTGCCTTGTTTAGCTCTGCAATGCACTTTGGCTCAAGACAGTTAGGGTATGTAGAGAAACTCCGTTTTACCTTTTTTTGTAAAGGGTGTTTGATTTTTCGACCTACCCTAACTGTCTTGAGTGCACAAAGTACACATGCGCATCGCAGAGCTAGACAAGACGAGCATTTGAAGTTAAAAAGTATATAAATTGTACCTTTTTTTTAGAAAATGGCCAATTGTTTTGCTAGATAAGATCCTTATTCCTCAGCTGGGATCATTTAGACCTCTTTGAAGCTCCACTGAAACTGTATTTTTAACCTTCGATCTGTTGAGCACCACTGAAGTCTGGTATATGGAGAAAAAAACTTAATTTCTTTGCGACTGAAGAAAGAAAGACATGAACACATTGGATGACATGGGTGTGAGTAAATTATCAGGAAATGTTTATTTTGGAAGTGGAGTAATCCTTTAACTTACTTTCTATAAAATAGCAATTGGCTGCATCTGTTGAGTAATTAGTACGGAAACCAAACTGATGTGGATATGAAAGATAAGCACTGGTATGTAAAACGATTTATTATTTGTTCTGCAACTAATTTTTCGGCCACCTTGGAAACCACCGGCAAAATGCTAATATGTCTGTTGCAGGTGGATAGACAATAATTTCCTTTAAAAATGGGGATTTCAGCAGCTAATTTCCACACATTTGGGAACATTCCATGAGTAAACGAAAGATTTACAATGTTGGTTGACTAATATTTCTGAAAGCTCTTTCAGCATACATGTATTCACCCTAATTACATCTTTAGCAGGAGATGACCTGAGGGATCTAATCATTCTCATCACATTTGACTCAGTGATAGATTCTACTTTAAAAGCTGGTTCTGTCTGTCTTACCCTATTCATCTCTTCCTGTCCAGATCTGACCCCTACGCCAGTGCAGGATAACCAGCTGTGTGGGGTGTTTAACTCCACGCAGGGTTCCTGGCAGAGTCTGTCTTGTGAGTCAGCCTTGCCCTACATCTGCAAGAAAACCACCAAACCGAGCCGGAATGCCGAGCCGCTTGGTAAAGAGATGAGTGGTCTGACTGCTCATTCATCTTTCTCTTTCATTAATCCAGCTTTTTTGTTCACCCATCCTTCCGTTTCAAATAGCTCTTTGTCTTTTGCCCTAACTACCAGACACCTAGTTTTCTCAAGCACGGTCTGGTTTAAGCTTGTAACAGCCAGTATTATGTAAAACGTGTGTCATTTTCCAGTGCTTATTATTGAAGGAATGAGTCTGCAGTCAGATACAGACTAGTGATTATTGTTTCCATGATGGTCAACATTGACTGTGATTGGTTGGTGGAGAAGAACGTGGGCGTGTCCTAAGTTTTGCTCAAATGCACAACAGCTGTGTCCCATCTAAAGTCTGAACTACTGGCCCTTGATATCAAAAACAAACAAATACACAGATTCTTACTGTGTGTGTGTGTGTGTGTGTGTGTGTGTAAATATAGAAACGATCGGGGTCATCCGTGACAATATAAGAAAACAACTGGCTTGATACTATGAAGTTGGCTTGACTGAAATTAATACCTATTTTAAAATATTTTTTTTTAAATATAAAAAAATGTATTTGATAAAAAAAAAAAGTTCAGTCAGCTCTGGTTTTTAAATTAGTGTTTTTATTGCCATTATCTAGTGCATTACGACTAATATTTACACTTTATATTTACTACTTCTTGAGGAGTGATTTTACAGAATAAATAATTTTGTTTATTTTAGACACAATACTGTAGAAGTTTGATATAAGCAATTTATTTATAACCTGAAAATAATTTTTTTTTAATAATTTAATAATTTAATAATAATTTAATAATTTTTTAAATAATTTATTTTAAGTACTGACCAGAAATGTATTATTGGTGTTATTTTATTTTATTTATTTTTTATTATTATTATTTCCTTCATCTAGTGCATTACGACAAATTGACACTTTATAATTATAACTTCTTGAAGAGCGATAACACAAAATAAACAGTTTTATTTCTTTTAGACAAAATACTGTAGAATTCTGATACCAGCAATTTTTTATAACCTAAAAATAAATATAGATTTTCAGTAATGGTCAGAAATGTATATTGGTCCTATTTTTATATTATTTATTTTTTTATATTTTTCAGTTTATCAATAAAACAACATAAAAACACTTTTGTACAGTATGGATACATTAAATTGTTTAGAGCTGACAATAAATGCATTTAATATGTTTTGTATATATTACTTAAATGCTTAAATGTAAATAATTGGAAGGAAGAAAAAAATATAAAAAAACATATAAACAAACAAACAAATAAACAAACATTCCTCTTTTATGTATCTTGTGTCTTCCCACTAGGTTTTATTTTAATAATCAGGTTAGGAATAGGTTAGAAATCAGTTTATTAGTGCTAGCATCAAGAGAACAGAGTAAATCTTTGATATGATCTAAGAAAGGTTTCCAGGTCTTATGGAAATATTTGAGGGGCCATCTTAAACAACCAAAAACTTTAAACACTGGTCTGTGTTGTTAGTCTATCTGTTTTTAAATCTTCTCTCTGTCTGTTTGTCTACAAGATAACTGGCAGTATAGGGAGACAATTTGTCCTAATGGCTGGTTGGACCACAATGGGTTTTGTTATCGTTACCTGGAGGAGAAGTCGAACTGGGACAGCTCTTCTAGCGCATGCAGAGCTTTTAGGGCAGAACTGGTCAGCATCCACTCCCTCTCTCAACAGGAACTACTTCTGAAACTGCTTTCCAACGGTTAGCAGGATTTTATACTGACGTGAAATGAAATGTTCTTCACTTTATAGTGTCATTGATTGAAGTTACAGTAAAAAAACAATGTTGTTTGTGTCAGGATCTAATTCTAAGGTGTGGATCGGCTTGCATAAGGAGGCCAAACTGTCAACGGTCCAATGGTCAGAAGGCACTCCTGTCACATTCACATCCTGGTACTCTCAGGAACCTTCCCATCAGCAAGAAGACAAACGAATCTGCGTTACAGCGGACTGGAAGGTGAGATCAGAGGTTGGATTAGTCATAAACTAAGCATACAGGATGTGGTCAGAAAGGAAGCATGTGTCCATAAATCAGACAGCAGCTGTCTGCAAGTTAAAAACGTCAAGATCTGATTTCAGAGACAGTCACTGCATGAAAGCTTTATCCTTGGTAATCAAATGCACAGCCACCAGTTAGTCACAGCAGTAAACCACAGCGGTCTAGGCATCCACCAGGTCGCATGACTGATGTGACCTTATTTGAACTTCTTCCGTTCTTGATGAAGGACTAACTCATTGTGTGTGTGTTTTAGGAAGGCCGATGGCAGTTTGAGGATTGTGAAGAACAGCATGCAGCAATCTGTAAGGTGTCAGGTCTTGTTCCCCAACATCCTACTGGGGAATGGGATGAAGGATGTCTAGAGGTGAGAGCATACTTTAAAGGAACACTCCACTTTTTTTGAAAATAGGCTTATTTTCCAACTCCCCTAGAGTTAAACAGATGGGTTTTACCATTTTTGAATCCACTCAGCCATACACTTTTAGCATAGCTTAGCATAAATCACTGAATCAGATTAGACCATTAGCATCTCGTTCAAAAATGACCAAAGACTTCCAATATTTTACCTATTTAAAACTTGACTCTTCTGTAGTTGCATCGTGTACAAAGACCGACAGAAAATAAAAAGTTGCAATTTTCCAGGCTGATATGGATAGGAACTATACTCTCATTCCGGCGTAATAATCAAGCAACTTTGCTTTGTGCAATGATATTGCGCAGTGCCTGAATATAGTCCCCAGTTATTTTACTATTACCTTAGTGGCTTAGTGCTGGTCACGTTGGAAGTTACCTAGCTGGGGACTATTTTCAGGCGCTGTGTAATATCATTGCGTCTGCTGCACACATGGTACAGCAGCAAAGTTCCCTGATTATTACGCCGGAATGAAAGTATAATTCCTATCCATATCAGCCTCGAAAATCGCAACTTTTCATTTTGTGTTGGTCTTAGTACACAATGTAACTACAGAAGAGTCAAGTTTTAAATAAGAAAAATCTTGAAAATATTTGGTCATTTTTGAACGAGATGCTAATGGTCTAATCTGATTCAGCGATTTATGCTAAGCTATGCTAAAAGTGCTAACGGCAGACCCGGAGATCGACTGAATGGATTCAAAAGCGGTAAAACTCATCCGTTTAACTTTAGGGGAGTTGGAAAATGAGCCTATTTTCAAAAAAAGTAGAGTGTTCCTTTAACACACATATAATGTCGGTGAGGAGAAATTAAATTATAAACCCAAGGGTAATCTTGTTGAAATCCTGTTGTTTTGCTAGCAAATAAAACCGTGACGTGTTTTTCGTGTTTTTCTGTAGGCTGTTTAGAATAAAAATTATTGATGTTGATCAGTGTTAATGTATTAAGTATTAAACTATCACTATTAAACTATTTAACTTATAACTATTAAAAATAATTTATGGTAATTGAAATAAAGCTGAAATACATTATTTGAAAAACTTAAAGTTTGAAATGTTAAATTACTGAAATTACTCATAAAAATGGAAATAATAATACTTTAAAGCCAAGGTTTAAATTGGACTGTGGCCGTCCGGGGCTGAGTCCCGGCACATAGACTCGAGGGCTCAACATTAACACTTCATTAACGGCAGACAAGTAACCTGAACTAAACATTAATAACCAAAAATAACTAGGAAGTCACCAAGACGCAATTATTATTCTGATTTTATTACGTTTAGATAACAAATAGTGGATATAGCCGGTGTAGAGGAGGGTTTACGCAGGTATACCCTCTAATGCGCATCATTCAATAGTGTCTTGCATTAGCCAAACTAATGACAGTTATACAACACTACCACACTAATATGACTTAAGTTAAAATTTCAAAATAAAATCACAGCGATAACAAAAATCAAAAGTACCTCATTACAATCACACACACACACACACACACACACACACACACACATTTACCATGTGATTCAAAAAACGGCAGTAGCAAGCTGCTTTTTCCTGTCTCATTATGACACTCTCGTTCCATCTGTTGTCCTGCATTTCTGACTGGTTGTGCTTGAGATGGGCTTTGTGTGGGGTGAATAGGGCAGACAGGCTGTGTGTCTGGAGGATGGAGCGGCCGTCAGTGAGGGTGAGAGCAGGTCAAGGCCAGGGAACAACGAACTGATTCAGATCTGTTCTGTCGCTCTCTGTCCCCTTTTACTGGCTATGAAACATGACGGATGAAAGAAGGGCAAATGTGACGAATATAGCAAAACAGAGAAAGGGCATTTTCAGAAATGCACACGTGCTAGTATACGGTCATGTATGTGTCACACCCACACTTACTCAGCTTTTACTGTATGCAAAGGACGACTGTTTAGTTACTTACTTTAAATATACACACTTTTCTTTTAATATTAGTTTTAACCCAAATCTTGATTCTTGATCTTGATTCACATTGTTAAAAGGGGGAAGTTCAATGCTGTTTAATGCATGTTAAGTTATTTACACAGTTAAAGAGTTGGATTCTCATGCTAAACATGGCCAAAGTTTCAAAAAACGATTTGGACGTATAACAGAGTATTTCTGTGCCAAATACACAATTCCGGGTTTCTTACAAGTTTCGGAAAGTTTTTTTTTTTTCCCAACAGTTTTTTTTCCAATGGGCTTCATGAAGCCAGATTAATACAAAAAGAAAAAAGGATTCTGAGGTGTTGATATACAGAACAGAGCACATTTCTTTGCAAGAAGGAACACAATATTGACATGTAAGAGGAGAAATTCAGTCCACAGTTGAGCATGCTTTTAAAAAGTAAATTTAGACTGCACAAAGAGTACCTTGGGTCATCTGTCCTAACTTGAGGAAGAACGGCCCATTAAAGCGGTTAACTCTTTGGATAATGAATATTTACAAATCTTTAGCAACATCAAGGAGGTTTGCTGGAGACAACTCCAATACAACATGCCTGCCTTGCTTCACTAAAGGAATGCATCACAAAATGGAGCTGGCAAGGAGCAATAAAGAACACATCACAGTTTATCAAGCTTCTATTGGAGGATCAGATTAGAATATTTTCAGGTGCCGTTTTAAAATAAGCACTTTCAGTTAGCCAATCGAAGAAATTTGTCTAGAGATCTTCGAGGAAATTGGTTCAAGTTTCGGAAAGTTTTTTTTCGATAATGGCTCTTCATGACATCCTGAAGAGTGGAACTCCTTGTATGGGCATTTCTCCCTGAAGAGCTCAAACGTCGACCAGAGCAAACGCAAAAGCGCGCCCATCAACGTGGTTCGTTCAGGTGCACTGCTGCGCGGGACTCACTCGGGAAGAATGTCTCTAAAGAAGTTTGGTTTTGGTTGTGAGGCAAAGATAACCTTGCTCAGCTTCCCGAAGAACCCGTTACGTGAACAGTGAATGCAGTTTGTTTTTCCGGGACAGAAACAAGTTTTGCAAGTGTGTTTGTTGATGAACATTTTATAAACGAGGCCCAGTTTGACGTTGAATTTACACATCGTTTGAGACTGAAAGATGAATTGGCGCCAATCTTTAGCTCTGCCCACGATGTGCCTCCAGGAGCTCGGCCGTTTTCGTAGAGAGTCGTACAGATGTATTTTTCTTTTATAAATACGATAAAACTAAAGACTTTTTGGATATATGAAGGATGCAGTACTACTCTAGAGGTACTCAAGATTAACATGAGATTGGGTGAAACTGTGTGTTATGCTGCCTTTAAGCATCAGCTACATGGAAAATGAATGTTTCAGTCTGGTTCAGGTTATATGAAGGACACAGAATTAAGGCCGTTGAACTCACGGTTAATTGAGGCCAGGTGTGAAAACACAGCCAGATGCCACTAGAGAGCATGGATTCCCTGCTTTTACAATGAACTATGCACTATTTATAGTAAGAGTAGTTTTAAATAAACAGTATTTTCCAGAAGTCATGCCTGACTATAAGTGACAAAACTGCCTTTTTGAGAGAGGAAAAAACTCAAGAGTTGTATGTATTATTACATGCAGAAACAATGTAAATAAAAATGAATATTATGTTATAAACATTATATACACTGTAAACATGTGTTTTAATTTCCCCCCTCCCCAACAAATTCACAACTTTAAATTTAACTGCTGTATTCAGAACAGAACAGGAATAAAAGATAGAGGTATTGAACAAATAGAAATTGTAGAGGCATGTAAACACCACTTATGATGAATGCAAAGCCTATACAAAAAATAGTTTAAGTCAAACTGAAACTACCAAAATGTGAGAAATATGGTATACAAATAAACTCGGGCTCACATACCACCACTTTCATTTGCAAATGTGACTTTGGAATAAAAGTGGCAACACATTTCAAATAATAAAAAGCATATTATGAAAAATATGGTAGTCTTATTATACATTTTATACGATTTTAGAGAAATATAATATGCTACACTAATTACTACTTCCTGCACACTGCTTATTTTGTAGTGCACACTACATATGGCATTTAAATAATATATAGTACACACTACAAACCAAAACAGTCTTACGTTTTTGAGGAAAAGCTAGTTTATCTATTTCAGCATGGTGTGTTCTTTCAAGTCTTCATCCTTTTTTAATAATAGTGTATATGTATGTCAATCAAAGCCTTGCAGTATCTGTTTACATTGTATGTTGTGTGTACATACAGGGCTGGAGAAGGAAGGACAACTGGTGTTATAAAATCACAGATCAGGAGCAGACGTTTGAGAATGCAGTGAAAGGATATTACTGCAAATCTCCTCTTGTTACTGTAGAAAGCAGGTATGTCAGAAACGTTTTTGTTGGTATTTGTTGACTATTTAGTTTTTATGCATTTTGTTGGTGAAGAATAGACAAAACTTGTCAGATGCTTGTCAATATGAATATAATATATATGAATATATATGAAATTATTATTATTATGCATACAGTCATGGCCAAAAATATTGACACAAACTCAAAAATAGACAAAATTGTAAGAAATAATTGCTTTTTAAGCATGTGATGCTAATGTGATTTGTATTTAGACACACCTGTGGCAAGTAACAGGTATGAGCAGTATAGTAATCGCACTTGCAACCAGTTAAAATCGAGAAGAGTTGACTCAACTTTTGTGCTGTGTGTCACACTGAGCATGGAGAAAAGAAAGAAGTGTAAAGAGTTGTCTGTGGATTTGAGAGAAAAATTGTGGAAAAACATGGACAATCGCAATGCTACAAGTCTATCTCCAGAGATCTTAATATTCCACTGTGTCCACTGTGTGCAATATCATCAAGAGATTTACAGCCCATGGCACTGTAGCTAACTTCCCTGGACGTGGACGGAAGAGCAAAATTGATGAAAAAATGCAACAAAGGACTGTTTGAATGGTGGATAAAGAACCCAGATTAACTACCAAATAAATTCAAGCTGATCTGCAGACACAGTGTATAGAAGTGTCAGCTCGCACTATCCGTCTGCATCTGAATGAAAAGGGACGCTATGGTAGGGCACCACTGCTGACACAAAGGGATAAAAAAGCAAGACTGGAGTTTGCCAAAACTTATGTGACAAAACCACAATCCATCTGGGAGAACGTACTGTGGACAGATGAGACAAAAGTAGAGCTTTTTGGGAAAAGACATCATGCCACTGTTTACAGAAAAAAAATGAGGCCTTCAAAGAAAAGAACACAGTCCCTACAGTCAAACATGGTGAGGTTCAAGGATGTTTTGAGGTTGCTTTGCTGCTTCTGGCACTGGATGCCTTGACTGTGTGAACGGTATCATGAAAACTGATGATTACCAAAGAATTTTGGGGTGCAGTATACTGGCCATTTTCAGAAAGCTGTGTCTTCACCAGAGGTCATGGGTCTTCCAGCAGGACAATGACCTGAAACACACTTTAAAAAGCACTCAGAAATGGTTACAAACAAAGCGCTGGAGAGTTCTGAAATGGCCAGTAAGGAGTCCAGATCTGAATCCCATAGAACACCTGTGGAGAGATCTCAAAACAGCAGTTGGGAGAAGGCATCCTTTTCTGAATTTTCTGACAGAATTGCAAGAGTGCCAATATTTTTGGCCATGCCTGTATACAGTATACAAATGTTAGCGTATGAGGCTACATGTTTATTTTTTGTGCTGTGGCAGCATGAGAACCAAAAATAAAAACTATGCATCAATTTTACAACTGTGTACAACTACTTTGGTAATTGAATGCATGGTAATTGAAAGAGAATAATAAAACATAAAATATGAAATTAGAATTATATTCTAAACAAAATTACGTTTTTTCAACTTGCTCACTTAGACTGCATTTATTTGATTAAAAATAGAGTAAAACACTGTAATATTGTGAAATATTATTACAATATATAAAACGACTGCTTTCTATTTTCATGTTCTAAAATGTAATTTATTACTGTGATGACAAAGCTTTTTGTTTTAGTTTTTAGCATCATTACTCCAGTCTTCTGTGTCACATGATCCTTTCAGAAATCATACTAATATGCTGATTCACTGCTAATGAAATATTTATTGTTATCAATGTTAAAAAACAGTTGTGCGGCTTAATGTTTTTACCAGTAAGATTTTTAATGTTTGTTTTTTTAAGAATGCTCTTCTGCTCACAAAGCCTGCATTTATTTGATCCAAAGTACAGTAAAAACAGTAACATTTTGAAATATTTTTACTAATTAAAATAACTAATAATAATTCAAATAAATATTGATAATGATAATAATAATAAAAATGTTTATTGAACAGCAAATTAGCATATTAGAATAATTTCTGAAGGATCATGTGACATTGAAGCCTGGAGTAATGATGCTGAAAATGTAGCTTTGATCACAGAAATAAAATACATTTTAAAATATATTCAAATAAAAAACATTATATTAATATTATTATATAAACGTTATAGTTCAGTAAAATATTGCAACATTTTACTGTTTTTGTTGTACTTTGGATCAAATAAATGCAGGCTTGGTGAGCAGAAGAGAATTCTTAAAAAAAAACATTTCTTTGCTTTTGAACAGTAGTATAGTATGTATCTGAGGGACCTTTACAAGAGCACTTGAAAGTAGCATTAGCCGACCTGGAATAACCAAGAATAGGGTTATACCTCAAATGAGTAGTCAGAAAATGCTTATTATACAAAGATAATTAAGAGGTTTCCAACATGAAAGAGGCAGACACATCACAATCGGAGTGTGTGGTTTCTCTTTGGCAGGTTTGAGCAGGCCTTTCTGAACAGCCTTATCAGTGAAATGGGAGGCTCTGAGTCCCGATCCTACTGGACTTCTCTGCAGGACCAAAACAAAACCGGCGAGTACCGCTGGCTGACCCAGAACGGCTCATCAGCACCCCTCACCTACACCAACTGGAACCGACACCAGCCAGGTAAGTC
The DNA here is from genome assembly GCA_033026305.1 of Cirrhinus molitorella. Lineage (NCBI taxonomy): Eukaryota > Metazoa > Chordata > Actinopteri > Cypriniformes > Cyprinidae > Cirrhinus > Cirrhinus molitorella. The sequence continues at coordinate 17,216,143 of CM065137.1, read as the reverse complement.
TTAAAAGGGATAGTTCACCCTAAAATGAAAATTCTGTCATTAATTACTCAACCCCATGTCAACCCAAACCTGTAAGACCTTCATTCATCTTTAGAATACAAATTAAGATATTTTTGATGAAATCTGAGAAGTTTCTGACCCTGCATAGATGGCAACGCAACTGACACGTTCATAACCCAGAAAGGTAGTAAGGACATTGTTAAAATAGTCCGTGGACATCAGTGGTTCAACCTTAATGTTATGAAGCTATGAGAATACGTTTTGCGTGCAAGAAAAACAAAAATGACTTTATTTAACAATTTCTTCTCTTCCCTTAAACCTGGGCTAGCAGTAGCAGACTGAAAGTTTTTTATTTAGTTAAACATGTCTCTCCCTCTATCTGCAGTGATTGGAGGAGGGTGTGTGGTGATGTCTGGAGGTCAGGCTCTGGGTCACTGGGAGGTGAAAAATTGTAACACTTTTAAGGCCCTGGCTGTGTGCAAACAGGAAGTGAGCGACAGCCATGGCACCCTGATGCCTGTGCCACACAAAGATCTGAATGCGCCATGTCCGACGGGATGGGAGAGCCGCAAAGGCCTGTCTCACTGTTACAAGGTAATACAGACAGTATGTAATTATATAATACCCACTGAAGAATTATTATTCATTATGTTCCTGCTTTTCATGTCTGTTGAATCATGTTTGGTTTGTTTACTTGTTGCTTAGGTGTATCACATTGAGAAGATCCTGATGCATCGCACCTGGACTGAGGCTCAGTTCTTCTGTCGGGCTTTAGGTGCTAATTTGGCAAGTTTCCATCACTATGAAGATCAAGTTTTTGTTAAAAATCTCCTCTCCAAGATGTTCCAAAGGTTGGTTTACACATTTTCCCACCACAGTTGGTGGTTTATACACTACTGTTTTGAATGGTAGTGTATGTAGATGGACATTATACAATTGCGGTCAAAAGTTTACATACAAATTGCAGAATCTGCGAAATGTTTATTATTTTACCAAAATTCCTACAAAATGTATGTTATTTTTTATTTAGTACTGACCTGAATATGATATTTCACATAAAAGATGTTTACATATAGTCCACAAGAGAAAATAATAGTTGAAATTATAAAAAGGACAGAGTTCAAAAATGTAAATATGCTTGATTCTTAATACTGTGTTGTTACCCAAATGATCCACAGCTGTGTTTTGTTTGTTTGTTTGTTTGTTTGTTTGTTGTTGTTGTTGTTGTTGTTGTTGTTTAGTGATTGTTGATGATGTGTCCATTGTTTGTTCTGAACAATTAAACTGCCCGCTGTTCTTCAGAAAAATCCTTCAGGTCCCGCAAATTCTTCTTCTATTTGAACCCTTTCCAACAATGACTTTGATGATTTTGAGATCCATGTTTTCACACTGAGGACAACTGAGAGACTCATATGCAACTATTACAGAAGATTCAAACACTCATTGATGCTTCAGAATGAAACAATGCATTAAGAGCAGAGGGATGAAAACTTCTTGAATTTTAAGATCAGAATCAATTTAAGTTATTTGGTCTTCTGGGAATCTTGTAGGTATCTACTGTAGCTTCTGAAAGGGCAGTACTAAATGAAAAAGTATGATATTTAGGCAAAATAAGAAGAATGTACAGATCATCCTTCTGTTCAAAAATGTTCACCCTTGGCTCTTAAAGCATCGCTTTTTCTTCTGGAGCATCAGTGAGCGTTTGAACCTTCTGTAATACATTAGTTGCATATGAGTCCCTCAGTTGTCCTCAGTGTAAAAAAAGATGGATCTCACATGGAAATCATACAGTCATTGTTGCAAAGGGTTCAAATACACAAAAACGCTGAAAAACCAGAAAAAAGAAGGGTACCTGAAGGATTTTTCTGTAGAACAGTGGGCAGTTTAACTGTTCAGGACAAGCAAGGGACTCATGAACAACTATCACTAAACAAAAAACACAGCTGTGGATCAATACACAGTATTAAGAATCAAGCGTGTGTAAACTTTTGAACATGGTAATTTTTATAAATTCAGCTATTATATAAATGTCTTTTATGTGAAATATCTTATTAAGGTCACTATACTAAATAAAAAATAGCGTGCATTTTGTAGGATCCCTCCTATTTTGGTACAATAATTAACAGTTCACAGATTCTGCAAGGTGGATGCAAACTTTTGACCTCAAATGCATGTAGCTATTGTTTTGGATTTTTTTTTTTTTTGGCAATTCTGAATTGTATTTTTTTTTCTCTCTCCTTCCTTTGCTTTTGTGTCTGTTTTCAGTACAGAGGGTCGCTGGTTTTGGGTGGGCTTTACTAAGAGAAACCCTCGGTCCGAAGGAGCCTGGGAGTGGTCTGATGGCACACCGGTAAAAATTCACAGAAAAACAGAAACAAACTCAAAAAGCCAAGAAAGCAGAAAGCATCTGTTTTCTGAGTAGTGTACTTTGGATATGTTTGAATTTATTACCCACATGTAAAATACACTGAAAAAAATGCTTTTCTTACTTAGATTTTTTGTCTTGTTTTCAAAAATAATAAGTCAAAATTAAATGAGTTTTTGCTTAAAACAAGCAAAATAATCTGCCAATGGGGTAAGCAAAATCATCTTATTTCAAGATGAGAACTAAATTATTTTGTTTTAAGCAAAAACTCACTTAATTTTGACATATTTTTTCTGAAAACAAGACAATAATTTTGACTTGTCTAGAAAATCCTTCTTGATTTAAGAATTTTTAAATATTTTGGCTGGAAAGAAGACAAAAAATCTAAGTAAGAAAAGCATTTTTTGCAGTGTAGAGACAGTGTAGAGAAAATCATGAAAGAACCTTTTGTCAGCTTAAATAATTGCTTAAATATTCAAATTGAAAACGGTTATATTTCAATAAAATATTTCAACAGTTTACTGTTTTCGGATCAAATAAATGCAGGCTTGGTGAGCAGAAAAAACTTGACTGGTAGCATATTTCCAGGATTCTTTGTATAAAGTTAATACGAAAATAATGTTTAAAATATATTTTGTACCATTATATACGTTTATTGTTTTGGATGTTTTTGGCAATTCTGAATTGTATATTTAATTTCATGAAATAACCTTTTTGTTAGCTTAAGTAATTAAAGTAACATGATGGTGTTCTCCAGGTAGTGACGTCGTTCATTGAGGATATGAATGAAGTGGACTCTCACATGTGTGCTGTGTACAGTGACCTCACAAACACTCTCACGCCTCACTCATGCGACTCCAAATATGAGTGGATTTGCAAGGTCCCTAGAGGTTTGTGCTTGGGTGTATGGATGTAACATGTCATGTAAAAGACATTCGACTTCCTTAAATTTCCACACTGGTTTCAAGTAATAGTTTGTTTAATTGTTTTGTATTTTATTAGATGTAGTTATGTTCTATGAATTTTTTAAGTCTGTTTGTTGGGGGAAAACAGCAACGTTTGTTGAAATGTTTTTCGGTTTCCTCAGGTGTGGAGTTGGTCAAGCCATACTGGTACAGCGACCGTAAGTACAATGCAGCTAAATACTATAAAAACTTGTTTTCACTGATTATGTTGATCACACTTGTTTGTGTTTATGGTGCAGAACATGAGCCATGGGTGTTTTTCCATGGAGCTGAATATTACTTTGCCAGTAAGCCGTTTCCCTGGGAGTCTGTGTCTTTCGCCTGTAAGATGATGGGTGCTGATCTGGTCTCTGTTCACTCTAGTGGGGAACTGGACTTCATCAGAGAACGCATTAACAAGGTTTTACATGCATTTTTATTATTTATGTACACTACCTTTCAAAAGTCTGTGTTCAGTAGGAATTAAAAAATGAATACTTTTATTCAGCAAGGATGCATTAAATTGATCAAAAGTAAAGAATTAAAGAGGTGTAAATTATTAAAATAGTTAATCAATTCCCATGAAAGATTCCTGAAAAAAAATGTCTACAAAATGTTCAACAAAAATATTAAAGGATTAGTTAACTTCCAGAATTAAAATTTCCTGATAATTTACTCAATTCTATTTCACCCAAGATGTGTCTTTCTTTCTTCAGTCGAAAAGAAATTCTAAAAGAAACTGGAAGGTTTTTGAGGAAAACATTCCAGGGTTTTTCTCCATATCGTGGACTTAAATGGGGATCAACGTGTTAAAGGTTGAGGAAGTGAAAGACGAGCATTTGTGGTTAAAAAGTATATATATATATATATATATATATATCTGCATTTAACCAGTTAATGGGAAAAGTATGCTTAAAATGCATTCAAAATTCAGAATAATTTTTAATAAATAATTATTTTCGGTATTTTGAAATGCCCACGATAATAATTCCATGCATATTCATTATCGTGATATATTGCATTACCGAATACCGGCACATGTCTAATATATATATATAAAAATCTATAAAAGATTTTTTAAATGACCAATCGTTTCACTAGACAAGACCCTTATTCCTCGGCTGGGATTGCATAGAGCCCTTTGAAGCTGCATTGAAACTGCTCTTTGGACCTTTAACCTGCTCATTGTCCACTATATGGGAAAAAAATACTGGAATGTTTTCTCAAAAAGCTTAATTTCTTATCAAATGAAGAAAGTAAGACATGAATATCTTGGATGACATGAGGGTGAGTAAATTATCAGGAAGTTTTAATTCAGGAGTGAACTATTACTACTATTATTGAACTATTATTGTAATACTATTCACAATATTACAGTTTTTACTGTATTTTTGACTATATAAATGCAGCCTTGGTGAGCATAATGGGACAATCTTAAAGGTTCACTTTCAGAACAAAAATGTACAGATAATATACTCACCCTCTTGTCATCCAAGATGTTCATGTCTTTCTTTCTTCAGTCATAAAGAAATTGTTTTTTGAGGAAAACATTTCAGAATTTCTCTCCTTATAATGGACTTGTATGGTGCCCCCGAGTTTGAACTTCCAAAATGCAGTTTAAATCCAGCTTCAAAGGGCTCATTCCAGCTGATGAAGAAGGGTCTTATCTAGCGAAATGATTGGTTATTTTTGGCAAACAAATTGACAATTTATGCACAGACTACGCATGTGCATCTCAGAGACTAGACAAGACGAGCATTTGAGTTTAAAAAGTATATCAGTTGTCAATTTTTTTTTTTCGAAAATACCTAATCGTTATGCTAGATAAGACAGTTCTTCATCAGCTGGGATAATGTAGAGTCCTTTAAAGCTGCATTTAAACTGCATTTTGGAAGTTCAAACTTGGGGGCTTCATTAAAGTCCACTATGGAGAGAAATTCTGAAATGTTTTTCTCAAAAAACATGATTTCTTTACGACTGAAGAACGAAAGACATGAACATGTTGGATGACAACGGGGTAAGTAATCTTTGTTCTGAAAGTGAACTAATTCTTTAACGACCCTAAATATTTGAACAGTTGTGTGCACATATATTCATAAATAGATATTGCAGAATATTATATTTACATGTATTTATATAAAAGAGCATATTTATTTGTGTCTTTGTTTTAGGACTCTGAACATTGGTGGATTGGTTTGTCTGCTAGCAGTGGTCACAATGGTCTCAGGTGCATTTCTTTGACTACAATATAAGTCTCTTTTACAGTATAATTAGATTTAAAACTTAATTTATTGTAGGGCTGGGCGATATATTTATATCGATATTATGCGCATCTCATCAGTAAAGACGGTTCTTTGATTAGCGGTAAATCTCCATCACCTGTTTTCAAATGGAGCGCCAGTTAATACACAGAGCCGTAGATCACTGACAAGTTACGCAATATCGGGTTCAGTTTCGCGGGTGATTCATTGGGGTAGCTTTTCAGTGATCTACGGCTCTGTGTATTAACTGGCGCTCCATTTGAAAACCGGTGATGGAGATTTACCGCTAATCAAAAAATCGGCTTTACTGACGAGATGCACATGAATTTATCGATCAATATATATCGCCCAGCCCTAATTGATTGATTAATTTAAAATTCAAAATAAACAGTGTTTTGCAATTACAGTTGTATTTGGTCAACAAATATTATAGAAATCACACACTTCACCTTTAAGAATGAAAATAGAACACTAGAGGAGTATGCAGACTTCATTTTGGGATTTGTGTGTGTCATATGTGTTTGCTTTCGGCAGCTGGACCGATGGATCCGCTTTGGATTACGAGAACTGGGAAAATGGACGATTTCACCGAAAGCCTGGCCAAAACTGCATCCAAATGTCATCTCAATCCGGTAAATAACATATGTACACACAATCACTTCAATTACACTTTTTCAGGTATACTCAAAACACAGCTTATCAACAATGTTGTGCAGGTCAGTGGTCCACAGGAAGCTGTAAAGAACCACATGGTTATGTCTGCAAGCGCAGAACGGTGTCTTTAGTGGAGGGCCCACGCGAGCCTCACTATGTCGGCAGCTGTCCAGAGAACTGGTTCTACTACGGTCACAAGGTTTATTCATTCATTTATTTATTTATTTATTTATTTATTTATTTATTTATATTTATATTGTACATTTTTGTATAAATAAAGGGCCAGGTTTACTAAACAGGGCAAATTAGCATTAGAACACAGTTCCATAAAAGTGTAAATAAAAGGGCAAAATTTGCTTGTGATTTACTAACATTAAAGAACACAGATGCTTTAAGACATGTTTTTTGGGTTTTAAAAAATGGTGCAAATACCAGTAATTTAACGCGTGCAAGCATTCGTAAATTGTATTTTAAATAAATCATTTTAATACTCTCCTCGCATAAAATTTGCATCTGAAAGGTAAACTGCTACAAATGCATATTAATTAAGGTCAGGCGCAAAAATAGCTGTGTCCACACCATTTCAGTGCTAATTCTTGACTGCACATTGTAGCGAATTAGCTCAAAGGGGAAATATTAATACTTAATCATAACTCGTTATAATTAATTATAATATTTGGATAATTCAATAGAATTAGCTTGAAAGTGTAAAGTGTAAAAAGTGTAAAACAGAATTTACATTACAATCGGTTGATTTAGGGAACACTCAGGATTGATTATTTATTAATGCAAGAAACATTAATTCCCAGGGTACTCAGAGCAGGTAAAAGGGTTGAAAGTCGTTAAATTGACTTTGTTGCAGCAGAGAATCAAAACCAAATACTCATGTATTGTGCACAAAGTTTTATTAACTAAATCACAAACACATAACTAGTCTAAACAAACATACACACACAAAAATCAAGCATATGGTACATGGGATAGGTAAGTGGATGGGTAGAAGCTTACATAAGTCCTCTGATGAAAGGAACGATACTTCCATTTGTCTTGGTTGTGGAATGAGTGTCTCATGAAGCTCCTGAAGAAGATCTGGACGGTTCTGTTCGATGGACGAAGTTGACTTTGTAGTGCTCAAGAGAGTCTTCTCTCCTCAATGAGCACCTGCCTTGTGTGAAATGGGGCCACAGTGGATCTGCAGGCCACAATCCAGAGATGAAGATGCAGAGAAAGAAATGTTGGATCAGGGGCATTTCCATGATGATGAGCTCCAGGGTTGAGTGCTAATGAACTCCAGTGTTATAAGTCTGACTCTTTGTGGTCAAGAGCCCTTATCCCAGGCTGGTTAGACCGCACACAGCTCTATATGTGGGGCCACCGGGCCCGCAGGGCGCACCCGTCTTGGCTCGGCTCCCTGAGAGTTCCTACACACGAGTGGCAATCAGAAGATTTTGCAGAAGAGAGGGAAGAGTCACACCAATGAGAAAGGTTGACTTTCCAAGCGGGAGGGTTTTTTTATGACCCTTTGTCTGAGAGCATGGTTTCATTGACTCTGACATTCTATATTCTGATTAAATTACAAACACATTGGTATTCTATGAGGAGGTGATGTATGCATCATCAAATTAGCATTATGACATAGGTAGGGTTATATTAACTGGTATTTCACTCATAAAGCATGCATAAGACAAAAATACAGTGCAAGAGACACTATACAAGACAGTTCAAAGCATACACACAATGTCCTAGGATGCGAGTTTATTCATAGAAATGTTTGTCTATGAGTAGAGAGGAAGAAAGTTCACTTTTATGGGGATTATGGGTCTTTTCTATAAAGGAAAGCAGGTGAGAGTTGGTTTGCCCGCATTACTTTGGGACGTAAAACTGGTGTTATCAGATGGTTGCCCTGGCAACTGAACCCTTTTGGGTGTTAGTTGCTCTGGAGGGTTTAAACCAGAGCTCCCAACATATAACTGGCTAGATGATTGCTAAATGTAACAAATAACTGTGTGTCTGATTGGACTAGACGCTACATTTTAGTAAATCCTTACAGTACTATTTTAAAGCTACAAAAACTGGTTTGTGCTGGCGCAAGCTGTTAGTAAATCTGGCCCAAAATGTCTTGACGCCAGATTATACAGAAGCTAACAGAATTCAGTTATTTTTCTTATTAATCCTTAAAATATAAAGCTGAAATATTCTGGACATTTTTTCACAGCAGTTTTTTAGTAAAAGTATGTTTTAACAATTAATTACTAATAATGTAGACTTTGTGCATTTTTTCTCAGTAATAAATTATGATTCATTAAATTATAAATGAATATGAATAGCATGCCAGAATTATTACATGGAGTGTGTTTATATTCTTTTGCTTCAGATATGATCTCTTTTCTTCTTCTTATTATTATTGTGTTTTATTGTATCATTGAGAATTGCTTGTTTGTGATTGGTTCGCAGTGTCTGTTTCTGCATCTCCCAGCCCGTCCGGAAGATGGGAAAACCTGGCAGGATGCTCAATCCATCTGCTCATCCTATCAGGGATCTCTGGTGTCCATAGAAGATGAAATTGAACAAGGTAAAGATCAAATTATATTACAGTTTCCAATGATGATTTGAATTGACATTTTTGTGGTTTTTATCTTTTGATTGAAGCCTACATTGTCATGCTGCTTCGTGGCTGGTCAGCAGGGGTTTGGATTGGTGCACGGGGTCGTTTTTCATCCAAATGGAGCAACGGGAAGCCACTCAGCTATAATAACTGGGAGGTATAAAGATTCAGGATATAATATATTTGAAATATGAGAGACTCATGCAACTATTACAGAAGGTTTAAATGCTCACTGATGCTGCAGAAGGAAAAACAATGCATTAAGAGCCAGGGGGTGAAAACTTTTGAAAAGAATGAAAAGAAAGAAAGAAAGATTCATTTTTCTTATTTTGTCTAAATTTCGTTTTTATTTTTTATTTAGTACTACTTTAGAAGCTACAGAAGATACTTACATGTTTCACAGAAGACAAAATAAGTGAAATTTGAAAATTGAAGTTTACACCCTCCGGCTCTTAATGCATCATGTTTTCTTCTGAAGCATCTGTGAGTCTTTGAACCTTCTGTAATAGTTGCATATGAGTCCCTCTGTTGTCCTCAGTGTAAAAAGATGGATCACAAAATTATACGGTCATTGCTGGAAAGGGTTCAAAAACACAAAAATGCTGAAAAAAGGGATTTCTAAAGGATTTTTTGGTAGAACAGCAGGCAGTTAAACTGTTCAGGACAAACAAGGAACTCATGAACAACTATCACTAAACAAAAACACACAGCTGTGGGTCATTCAGGTAACAACACAGTATTAAGAATCAAGTGTATGCAAACTTTTGAACAGGGTAATTCAATTATTATTTTCTCTTGTGGACTATATGTAAATGTCTTATGGGAAAAATCTTATTCAGGTCAGTACTAAATAAAAAAGAACATGCATTTTGTATGATTCTTCTTATTTTGGTACAATAATTAACATTTCTGCAAGAAATTCAGATTCTGCAAGGTGTATGTAAAAGTGAATTTTGTATCCGATGTCCTTTTTAAATGTTTTTCATTGTGTGCCTGCAGATGTCTAATTATAGAGCTCCTGAGGGGCCTCATTGTACTTACTTGTCCAACAGTCACAACTTTCGTGTGACAGGGCTATGGCAAGATGACATCTGTACTGAGAGCGTCTACGGTTATGTCTGCCAGAAGCCGCAAGGTAAAGGTCACTTTTAAAGTATTAAAAATGTTTTTAATTAATTGACATCGACCAATATTTAATTATCAAAAAAAAAAAAGATTCAGATTTTTATTACTGTTTAATATCCGTGGTTGATTGCTTTATCTCAGATATCACCAAGCGTCCTACGCAATCCTATTATACTGCTTCCTCTCTGGACTCGTCTGAGTATAAGAACCACAGCTACCGTATCATTCACGGCAACTTCAGCTGGTACCAGGCTCAGAAAGCATGTTTGGAGAAGGGGGCAGCACTTGTAAGCATCACAGACCCGTTTCATCAGGCCTATCTCACTGTGCTGGTCAACAGGCTTGAAGCTCCACACTGGATCGGCTTGTACAGCACAGACGTAAGGAGACTTTAAAATCACACTGTGATGTATTTTGATGTGTTACATTTGTGTATTAAACAAGAGCGCCCTCTGCCTTCACAGGATGGTATCTCTTACCAGTGGTCTGATGGCAGTGAGCTTTCCTTCACTTACTGGGAAGTGTCTAATTATTACCCAGAGGGGCCCATGGGAGATGGAGGATGTGTGTCTGTTGATGTTAACGGACGGTGGAAAGATGTTGAATGTGACATGCTGTTATCTGGAGCGATATGCTACATACCTCCTCCAAGTGAGTCTTTGGTTTAATATTATCAGTTGTACGTTGTTGGAAAACTAATAGTTTTTTTGGTCCTCCTACAGAAAGCATTGCTTTCTCTTATGATGTGGTTTGTCCTGAGACCTGGGTGAAGTTTCGTGGAAGCTGCTATTATTTTGAATCGGTCATATTAAAGATGACCTTGGAGGAAGCAAGAAATCACTGTAAAAAGAAGGGTAGGCATTTTAAACTTGTTTGGAACAAGAACTCCACCTAGTGGTGGCTTTAAACAGCTTTGTTTAAAGCTTTTTTTTAATTAAGCTTAACAAGCTTAATAAGATTTTCTGTTTTCTTTTTCAGGAAATTTTTCAGATGTTCTGACAGTTCAAGATGATGAGGAGAGCCGGTTCTTCCTTAAAGAGATGTCGCCTCATTACCGAGGGCCTCAGAATTTGTGGCTAGGAATTTTATATGACACTGATGGTAAGAGCTGTGATGTTAAAGACTGAGCTTTTAGTTGATATTCATTTATATTCTAAATGTATTTGTATTATGAATAATATATAAATGTATATATTTGTTACTTATCCTAAAAATAATATATTATTATTTTAATTATATTAACAAATTTGTATGTGAAACTGAGATATAAAAAAATATATATGTAGGAATTATTTATATATATATATATATATATATATACACACACACACATTATTTATAAATGTTACTTATATAAATATAAAATGTATGTAAATATAAACCATATGTGATGCGATCTAGGAAAACCCAACACAAATTTGACCATTCTGATACCATATGAAAGCTAGGTTCAGGTCCTTTCCAAAACTGTTTTTATTTTGTCCATAGCTTGAACATAACAAAGTTATGTCTATCTTAAGTTGGCTGTTAGCTATGATTTTCGAGAATGGGATTTTGAGAAAAACGGTTTTAAAGTGGGACGGTTTTACTTTCACTTCACGGGTTTGACAAGAGCTGACTGTCAAGTCAGGAGCGCTATACTGCATCATTACACAAACAGACTAATGTTTTCCATTGTTTATCATGGGCATAGTCTCTGAACTTTTGATCACCCCTTGTATGTTTAGATAGCATGAATAGTGTACCTTGTAGTTTACATTTAGAAAAGCAAGCACAGCGCAACTGTTCGCGCACCTGTGCATATGTCATCCGATCCTTCATCTCTGGATGTAGATAGTTTAAGTGAGCAGCTACAGTACTTCAGACTGCGTTGTTCTCTTGCGCTCTGCTGTCTCACAATATTAAAACATAAGAGAAAGACATCGCTATTTTTCTACGCTAAACAAGTTAATTTTGCCCAGATATTTCCAAAGATGATAGACAAGATGTTATAGAATAATAATCGAATGAAAACCTAATTTTGACAAAAAAATGACATTAAGATACATATATTATGTATAGTATTTTTTATCTAAAATTATTTATATTTCATTTATTTTATTTATTTGTATGTTTATGCATGCTAAAATGATGTATGTATAAAAATAAAATTGCATACATACATTATCTTTTTTTCTAAATGTATTTATGTAAATATAAACACTAAATATGTATATATGTATATCTATCTATATATACGTTTTTGGATTACATCACTTACATTCTATTATTTATAATCTATCTATTATGGGCGTAAGAAAATATCAATAAACGTGAGTATTGTGTTATTAAATTTGATAATAACAAATTTTGTTATCAAACTTCAGCTTTGTAATCAGTGTACAAAGCTGAAGTGTGGCATCATTTCCCCCGCTGCTTACTGCATCATGTGAGAAAGGGCCTTTGTGCTAGGTGTGGCTCCCCGATGCTTTCTCTTGTGGTGGGGCTGTTTTGTGCAATCTCGATGACGGAACATAATTACAAACTGAAAAACTTGCGAAATTCTCAGAGCGAAAAGGTTCTCAGAATGTCCAATATCTGTGTTTATTTTAATGTTTCACAATTCTTTTGTTTTCTTTAGGAATTCTGCAAGCACTTTATTTGTCATTGATATTAAGCAGATGTAATTGTTAACTTCAGATCAAAATGTTCTGACATTGTATGTTACAATTGTAAACTTTGTAAATTCATAAAATTGTAAAGCAGGGTCTAAAAATATATATGGTCTGTTTATAAAACCTTTCATTTTATACATTTGATAATGAAAGAATCTTGCAAGCACTTTATTTTCCCCCTTTACTCTTACTGCACAGGGACTGATTAATGCAAATACAGATCCCACTGTTTTTTTTTTGTATCTATTTGCCAGATTCAATACACAGCCCTACTATATATCAAAATTTATATATATATATATATATATAAATTTAGAATTTTTATTAATAAAATTTACGTTATATTGTTTTTATTATAAATATATTTTTATTATAAAAATATAATATTTCTGTCTGTCTCTCTTTTTATTTTATTATATTTATTATCTTTTATTATGTTATATCTGTATTTTTATCTTTATAGTGTATATAGTATGTTATTTCAGTTATTTTTATTTTTTATTATTATTAAATATATTATGTAATATTTATTGAACGTTTTATCTGAAAAATAAAAATGTCCTCATGTATTTGAGACAAGTAACCAAACTGTTTATTTTAGCTGATGCTTTGACTCGACTGGATGGCTCACCGCTCCATTACACCAACTGGCGCACCAAAGCTCCAGATGCCAATGACATGAGGGCTGATTCATGTGTGACTATGCGAGTTTCAGACGCTGTGTGGCAGTTAGCCGACTGCACTGTGAGACTGGGCTTCATCTGCAAAACCTCAACAAGTAAAAGCCATTTTTTCTAACCTCACAAGCACAAACCACCAGCGGAAACTCAGCCCAAAAATTACTGTTGACCTTAAAGTGACAACATTTCTTTGTTGCAATAAATGTTTTGTATCATTTATGCTCTGACTGACAAGCTGCAAAACAAAGTATGTTAATGAAATAGTTTACACAGATGTAAAGTTCATCATTTACTCACCCTCATATCTTAATGACCTACTTTCATCTGTTGTTTTGATAACCAAGGGTGAGCTTGACACTTGATTGGTTGATACTTAAATTCAGATTTGCTCTGCATTATAGGCACCATCAAAGAGGTAGAAGTGGAGCCATTGAAAGGTTAGAATATTTTCTTAACGCAGTAAAGTGTTGTGTATCATACTTTTGAGGAAGTGACAACTTTTTATACATTTCCTTTCTCCTCTGTCAGCTCTCTTACACTGCTAGTTACTCTCAGTTCCTCAACAGTGTGCCTAAAATATTTCATAATTTGCCATCACAAACTATACTGAAACTCAACTGTGTAATTTTCTCTCCAGGTCTGCACCAAGGTGTGATCTCAGCAGCTGCGTTGGTGGCCATTGTGCTGTTTGCAGTGGTAATTGGATCACTGTGGCTTCTTTACAAGAGAAATTCTCTGTGCAACTTAAGGCTTCCAACATTTGGCAGCGCCTATTACAGACAGACAAGTTCCCAAGGGAACGACCAAGATGAAAATGTTTTACTCCCAGAATTAGAGACACACGCGGGGGACTAGCGTGTGTTTGCGTGAGTGTATAGGTGCGTGTTTCCATTTGTGTTTTGCGTGAGAGTGTGTTTGTTCAGTCAGGGAAACTGCAGTAGGAATGATAGTCGAGTTATCTGTCCGTACTGTAGCTACAGGAAGATACTGTGCACATAACAGGTCTTACAAAGCCCCACAGCAGTTCATTTTTTTAAAGCATTATGAAAGGGATATTCTTTATGAAGTGAGAAATGGGGCTCTCATATTCAGGACCACAACAGAATTCCTCTATACATAAGTTAAAATGGGACAAATGGTTTGTTTGTCAAGTGTGGTTTAATATTGATAAAATGTTAAGGCCTGTTCACACTAACACAAATCTTTAGCCAAAAGTTTTCCATGCAGTTTGCCTATTTAGACCATTGTGTAAAAAAACGTTTGAATGACACTGCATTTTCACTCTCTGACCGTTTGTTGGGCTTAGCAGAGCTACGCAATTTTGCATTTATGACACCTGCTTGTCATTGTGGAAAAAAAAAACTAGTTCCAGATTGATCTTCTGCTGTTTATTGCGCTTATCAAAATATGCCACCGTAGTTTTATGCAACAGCAGCATCTCCAGCACAAGACCAAATATGCATTTTTTATTGGTAGGCTAGTTTTCTTTGCAGTGCAGTAGGACTCTCTGTACACACATTTGTTGTTTATCACACTTATTTTTGCATCAACCATTTGTCTTTTTGTGAACAGGCCTTTAAAGTCAACATGAAATTGACCCTATTTCTTCTATTTTCTTATAAGGGATAGTTCACCCAAAAATGAAAATTCTGTCATTAATTACTCACACTCATGTTGTTCCACACCTGTAAGACCTTCATTCATCTATAGAAGACAAATTAAGATATTTTTGATGATATCTGAGAGCTTTCTGACCTTGTATAGACATCAACACAACTGACACGTTCAAGGCCCAGAAATGATCCATGGACATCAGTGGTTCAACCGTAATTTTATGAAGCTACAAGAATACTTTTTGTGTGCAATGAAAACAAAAATAATGACTTTGTTCAACAATTTCTTCTCTTCAATGTCAGTCTCTGTCACGCGTTTACAAGAATATCACAATGTGTGAGTGTGTTGCGGCAAAGACTGACACGAATGAAAAGAAGTTGTTGAATGAAGTCGTTATTTTGGTTTTCTAGGGCTGCCCTCGACTAAAGATTTTTCTGGTCGACTAATAGTCATTAATTTTTAGCAATAGTCAACTATTAGCCGCAAGTTTATTAATAATCCATTTATAATTGCCCACATTGAACCTAATAAGCACTCAAGTGCACACAAAAACGCTTGCCACTGCGCACCGGCAGATATAATAATTATGAATGTGTCAGGAAAAAACAGCAAGGACACTGCATTAAGGTTTTACTCATTAATTAATAAACTTGTGCTTTCTTTGTTTTCGGCTTAAGAAATGAATTCGGCGACATTGGCTCGTCATCTTCGCAGTAGTGGATGTGCCTGTATGTTTCATACAGGTTACATAATCGGAGAATATTTGTTTTCTATTTGAATTGGTTCATTTGACAATTTACTGTCTGTATATATATTTTTCATGTCTGTAAGGCAAGTATACACAAAGTCTCAAGTTCACAGAGACTGAGACGGCAGAAAGAGCATCCGGTTTGTATTCATTATTTTTAACTTTTCAGTGTTATTGTGAGTGCACACAAATAAACGTAGAGTCTTTACAGATTTTGATAGATGTATTACTTTTATCTGTAAGACCAAAAATGAGTGAGTATTTTAAGAGCAAGTGACCACATCGGTGCCTCCATCTGTCATGTAGTGACATGCAGTCATGCAGTATCTGTCATACTGTTTATCTTACACACTCCGCACAGACTCTTCAATAGCGCACATTTTTCTAAGTTAACATTAGATTGAGCGGCCATGTAAAGTTGCTACTAACATCGTTCAATTGAAAAGCCATATCTGAGCTTGATGAATGATAGTTGAGCATTTAAGTGTCCTGCCCGAGACACTATATTACCACATAGACACATACTGTGTGACTTCAACAGCTCTATAGGGGGCAGTTCTATTGTTTTCTTTGCGCACAAAAAGTATTCTCATAGCTTCATAAAATTATGGTTGAACCACTGATGTCACATGGACTATTTTAACAATGTCCTTACTACCTTTCTAGGCCTTGAACGTGTCAGTTGCATTGTTGTCTATGCAGGAACAGAAAGCTCTCGGATTTCGTCAAAAGAAATAAAGATGAAAAAAGGTCTTACTTTAAAGGTACACCCAGTATTTTCATCCTCAATAAAAGTTATATACATAGAGAAGTAAATTGTATTTCATGTTGTAAAAATAAAAATGAAAATTATTAAGTGTACCTTCAATACACATTCCTAAACTTAATAGGCACAATTTATATCATAATCTAAAAAAGAGAGATCTTTGGAATCTTTCATCAAACTTGCTCCACCTCTAAAATTCCTTTTAGATGACATCACCAAGGCCGCTTACATTTTAACCAATCGTTGAATGGCAGTGAGTCAGGAGGGGAGGAGTCATTTGCAATTGACCCTTCGCAAACAGCTTGATTGACTAATCATATTGGCGAATCCGCCATTTTGTCTAACACACAAATCAGACAGGAGAGTAGATTAACTTCGGTGGACTTGACAAATTGTGCATATTAGCATCTTTCCGTGGTTGAAATAAACGCTCTGATGCTCGATTCATGTTTATTTCATTCTAAGTAAATAAGAAAAGATGATTTATTGTTTGAATTACAAATTTACTGTTTGAATTATAAAAAAGACAACATTTTAAAACTTTTAAAACAGGTTTTTGCGACAAGTCAGTTGACTGCAAACTATTGTATCGAGCAGATCCAAAACATCCATCACATTACGCAAGGGTTGTGGGTGTCATTTCATGTTGACTTTTAGTATTAAGGTCCATTCACACCAAGAACGATAACTATCCACGTAAGAGCAGGCACAGCCATTTGTAAATTTAATGGGCCTGGCTTCCGGTCTCATCAGTGTCCAGCTATTTCTAGCTGTACAAAACAGGTTGTTTTACTGCTTGATATTGCAATATTTGTGTTATTTTAATGTATTATCTGAACTATGAACATATGTTTCTGGCTAAGACACTAGCAGACAATGTTGTTTGTGTATTCTAATATCGTAATTGTTGTTTTAACAACGTGTGATTTGACATTATCAAGTATATTGCAAAAACAAAGAAAACACACCTACAGCGTGCACGCATAACATTACACTACGTGATGAAGTCTAGTACGCATTTAGAGTGCATTCTTTCACTGCATGATTCAGTCTATTAAAATGCATTTAGAATGATCACATAATTTAAGATATGGGGGCAGAAAATGTATACATTTATATCATTTCATATAGTTAATCAATATCACACGAAGAGTGACGGTTTTTCCTTCAACAATCAGCATGACTACAAATGTGATATTGATTTAATACAACAGTTCAATAAACTAGAAGTTAATATTAAAAAAAAACTTACATTTTAGACACCATAATTCCTGTTATTGCTTAATTTCGCCAACAGAAATCATTCCAAACACAGCAACAGTACTGTTATGCGTTTCGGAGCAACATGGCGATGTTGTGTTCCTGAATGAATCAGCCGTTTAAATGATTCGGTTCAGTCGCAATGACTCACTTATTAACAGTGACTTGCTGCCACCTACTGGTGGTTTTAATTTAACATTCAAAGTATCTTTTCACTTTTAAAATAATTTCAAATATAGCTGCATTAACGTGTAAATACATCTAAATGCCACTTCATATGCAACTTCAGCAAAGATGAGTTTTGTTGATACACTTTTAGAAAAAATGGCTTTATAAAGGTAAAAAAAGTCAGTAAAAGTTAAAAATCAATTTTAAACTGCTTGGAAAGGAATAATTTCTATCACCGCTGTGAACTGACCACACAGAATATAAAGAATATCAAGAACTTTAGGAATCAGCACAGTAGTCCTTAAGCACAATAACACACACAGCAAATTATCGTCTAATTACCGTTATCAATAAAATGCCTGAAAATATTGAGATATTATCAATATTGAGATGTCAAAATCGCACACCCCTAGGCGTCACTGTGTTTATCATTCATCAGCTGGAAAAAAAAATGCTCTGAAAGTGATTCCATGATGTCTCTTTGTCTTTATAATTGCTGTGGTGTGGCGCAATATTTTAGCAAACTAAAGTTAATGGGTGGTAAAGATACGTTCAAGCAGTATTAAGATATTAGCCTAAAATTTTACCTACCTGACCAGAAATGATAAGAACAAACACAAATGTTGTCAAGATTCTTGCTTTGGAAATCCTGGTTTAGTTTGGCCAACCACAAACGCCTTTAGTTCCTCAGACAGTTTTTGCACTCTTCCTTGATTTGTTATAACTTTTGGCATTCTGTATTACTCCAAATGTTTTTCCTGTTCTGACCGATTAGTACAGCCCAAAACATGACAATAATTGACCATTTTCAGCAGCAATAATCAGCAAAATATGAGTTTCGTTCAGTTCGGTGGCATTGTTTACATTCTGTGCCGCCAATCGTGAAAACACTTAATTGGTGAAATAACAAGTGGAATAACAACGTGCAGTAAACGGTAGAACTGTTTGTGCTACAAACCAGTGTGTACATAATTAAGACAATACATTAAGATAATATGTTAAGACACACTAGTTTGCAATATCAAGCAGCTAAAACTAGCTGGACGTGGGTGAGACCGGAAGCCAGACCCATAACATTTATAAATGGCTGATTGAGTTATTGTCCCTGGAGTCAACAGGCCTTTACACTTCAACTTTTGCAACTGTTCAACAATGCAACTTTCGGATCTCTATGATCCTTCTATCCAGGGCGAGCTGCTCTTTTGAAGTCTTTTAATAGTTCATTTATAGCAGGATGCTTGTTCTCACAAGTAGTATGTTCTAGTTAAAACAATAAACTACTATCAAACAGAGTCTGCGTATTTAAAATAAGCCACTGCACACCAAAGCAAAGCAAATCAGCTTGGCCATGAATAAATGTTTACCTTGCACCGCTTGTGGTGTTATCAGTATTACAACCTTGTTTTAGTATTATTAAAACGTAATTTCATTGTGATTGCTTGCTGAGTGTGCTTCTCTGACTTTTTGCATTGTCCAATGCTTCATTTAAATCGCAAAAATGTGAATGAATTAATTTCTAATGTTTCTCTACATTTTTGGGAATAGGAACACAAACAAAGGCTACATTTAAGTTTCAGAAATCCCCTCTGTACTTCCTAATAAGCCATGAATACAAAACCACTTTGTATAATTTGTCATTTTTCTGTGGTGATGAGTGTGATTGTGGTTGTGAGAATTATATGGCAAGACAATCAAACATTCATTGTTTTTTTTGTTTGTTTTGTGTTGTTTTTTTGTTTTTTTTCTTTTAATCATTGAAATAGATTTCATATATTGGTAATACATTTTGATAACCTAATTTACAGGTTCTTTCCATTCTGAGCTTTCAGATTACTGTAAGACTGTGGATTTGTGTGTTTTATTGTATGTGGGTCTGCATAGTCTTATTGTGTGTCAATTTACATTTTGTTCTTTTTAGTAATGTTAGCAGTTTTTATTAAGATGGTAAAATTGTCAGTGTAACTTTTGAAGAGTTGTTTTGTTTCTTCTTTAGTTTTCGAGAACACATGATCAAGTTAATATGACCGAATTTATTTACAATATGTTCTGTGATTTAAAAAAAAAAAGTAAAAAAATTCTAGAACTCTTCTTGACTCAAAGAAGTCAAACTGATTATGATTTGTAAGCACTTTGTAATTTCTGCTTTAAAGGTCATTATATTGGTCACAGGCTAATTGTATGCAAAACCAACTAACCAAAACAAGAAGCTTACGTTAGTTCCCCTTCTGTCGTTCACTTCCACATTGTTTCGAATGAAGGAAACTAAGGGTCGCTCTTGGGATCCCAAACACCTCTGACAGCTTTGAGAAAAGGCCAGTGAAATTGGGTGTGCAGAATTTGCGTAACTGGCTGCGCCCCAGACATCCAGGTATAAATAGGGCAGCTTAGAATCTGCTCACTCATTCTATTTCTTCTGAGCTGAATGCATCGTCTCTTCTAGTGCCCTTTTTCCTGGAAGTCCATGAGGAGTTGACCAAATTGTGGAAGGCCCATACACGATATACCAATTCCTCCTCCCTCACCACCCTCGATAGGGGTCCAGCGAGGGGGTATACGGAGGTTCCCCACATGGAGAGAGCGACTGAGGTGTATCTCTGCCCACAAAATGTCGCCACCTGGCGGGACCACTCGAGACTCTCCCGTCTAGGGCCTGTAAGTTTTTCTCCACTTTCGTGGTGAAGGCTTACTCGTCTAAGTCTACCAGGCCAAGGTGTTGAGAGATCTGCACTAGGGTGTTCCCATCCCAGAGTTATTGCAGGATTTGCGCTCAGCGACCAAGTACGCCCTCCAGGCTTTGAAGGTCATGGCGCAAGCTCTGGGGAGGGCATGGTGGTCCAGGAGTGCCACCTCTGGTTAAATCTGGCAGAAATGAGAGATGCTGAAAAAGTACGCTTTCTTGACACCCCCATTTCTCAGTCTGGCCTCTTCGGCGACACTGTGGAAGATTTTGCCCGGCAGTTCTGTGTGGTGAAGAAGCAGACAGACGCTATCAAGCACATCCTGCCTCGTTGGGAGTCAGGCTCTATCCCTGCTCAGCGCAGACTGCCCGGCAGTCCAGTTCTCGCAGGAAGGTGGCGCCACCAGCTGGTCCTCAGGATACAAGGAACCCAAAAAAAAAGCGTTCCTGAGACGGGCAGCCCAGAGGAGAGGGACCTGCTGACTTGCCCAGATCTGCGCTCGACGAGGGTACAACCCACCACATGGTCAATAAAAGAGCAATTTCCTTCTTCCCTGGGCATATCTCACAGTGTGTCTGGTCCTCCACAAGACAACCAGCCGCTGACTCTTACCAAAACATGTCTAACTGCAAACCTTGTGCTTTCTCATGTTTTATGACACCAAATTCATTGTCCAGACGATCCCCTGAGCTCAGGCGATCCTCTGGTCGATGTCTATCTGACAAATTTGTCTGACAAAGCACTCAGTACTCCTACCTCCGACCACGGTGCTTTCTACTCTGACCAGCCACAGTGTCCCCACCCAAGGTTGCATCATGGGTGGTTCCCCTGAGACCGCATGCGGAGAGTCTAAAAGATTGGCTCAGCCTAACCAATCCCTCTAGTTGTCTTCTCAGAACCATCCGACTCGGCTATGCTATCCAGTTTGCACAGCACCTGCCCAGGTTCAGTGGCATTGTCTTTACCATGGTTCGGGACGAGAGTGCCATCATTCTTTGGGCGGAGGTCGCAACCCTTCTGGCGAAGGGCACGTTAGAGCTGGTCCCCTCAGTCGAAATGAAGAAGGGTTATACAGTCCCTACTTTACTGTACTCAAGAAAGGTGAAGGACTCTGGATCTGAGGATTTTGAATTGAACCCTGCAAAAGCTTCTGTTCAAAATGTTAACCCTCAAACACATTATCACGTGTGTCAGACACCAGGATTGGTTTGTGGCAATAGACCTGAAAGATGCGTACTTTCATGTTTTGATCCTTCCAAGGCACAGGCCATTCCTACGGTTTGCCTTCGAGGGACGGGTTTTTCAGTTTTTCTCTCTGGAACCTCCACCTATGTTCCCTGGACGTGACCAGGGTACGTGCCCAAGGTTCCCACCACTCCCTTCAAACATCCGGTGGTCACTTTGCAAGCTATCCCTTCTCAGGAAGGGGACCTCAACCTCTTGATGTTATGCCCAGTCCGTGCCCTGTGCATTTACTTTGAATGCACTCAGAGTTTTAGATGTTCAGATCAGCTCTTTGTCTGTTTTGGAGGACAGCAGGGGAATGCTGTCTCCAAGCAAAGAATCTCCCACTGGATCGTGGACATTGAGGTATACCCTGCCTGCTGGGAGTGAGAGCCCACTCAACCAGGGGAATCGCAGCTTCAGCAACTCTAGGACTCTTCACTAAAATGAATATAAAAAAGGTTTTATACATTATTATAATATTTAAATATTAATGATTCTATAAATAATAATAAATTCAATTCAATTAAATAATCAAATAACGTTATTATAATATGTGTGTGTGTGTATATATATATATATATATATATATATAAAATAATAATACATTCAATTAAATTAACAAATCAAATTATTGAATTTTAATTCTTATTTTAAGCATCTTTTTACTGACTCCCAAATAGTTATTAACATTATTATAAATATTTATAAATTAATATTCAATAATAAATAATTAAATTAAATAATCAAATAATTGAATATAAATTATTGTTTTTAACCTCTTTTTACTGTCTCTCACCACTAAAATAATTGTTATTAACATAAGTTATTAACATTATTATAAATATTAAAACAATAATATTAATAATAAATACAATTCAATTAATAAATTAAATAATTGAACATTATTATTTTAAACCTTTTTTTACTTTCTTTTAACTTTAAAAAATATTTTTTTTAAAAATGGTTATTAACATTACTATAAATA
This sequence comes from Cirrhinus molitorella, assembly GCA_033026305.1. Lineage (NCBI taxonomy): Eukaryota > Metazoa > Chordata > Actinopteri > Cypriniformes > Cyprinidae > Cirrhinus > Cirrhinus molitorella. The sequence goes on along the minus strand of CM065137.1, from coordinate 17,193,409 downwards.
TTTAAAAAACTTTTATTAAATAATAATAAATGATAATTAATTAATTGATTAAAGTTTAATAATAATCATCAAAAGTTATTATAAAGTTATTATATTATTATAAAAAATATTATAAAATTAATATGAAATAAAAATTTTATTAAATTGAATAATCAAATAAATAAATATTAATTATTGTTTTTAACCCTCTATTTAATGTCTCTCGACACTAAAATTATTTTTTAAGTAATTAACATTATAATAAATATTCCAAAATTAATATTAATAATAAATACAATTAAAGAAATAAAATAATTTAATATTAATTATTTTAAACCTCTCTTTACTGGCTCAGCAGTATTTAAAAATGAACATTAAATAACAATAAATACAATTAAGTTAAATAATCAAATAATGTAATATTAATTATTATTTTAAACCTCTTTTTACTGACTCCCCACAATATTATTAATTATTATTATTATTATTATTATTATTATTATTATTATTATTATATTCACAAATTAATATTAAATAATAATAAATAGTTAAATTAAATAAGTAATAATTAAACATTAATTATTTTAAACCTCTTTTTACTGACTCCCCACACTAAAATTAATACATTTAAATATATATGTAAACAGATAACTCCTTTTTAAAACATTTTTAACAATCAGGTTTTTTATATTACCATGTTTTTTGTTTTATTGTGTTAGCTGTATTTTTTTTTTAAATAACCCAACTGCAGTTTGATTGAGATTAATTGGAATACGCAATCAAAAAAACATAATTTTCGAAAATTGTTACAAACGGAGTTACCTGTTTTTTTCCACATGAAATCTTCATAATAATAGCCAATGTTGTTATAAAAATACAAATGATATGAATAACTGCACTGCATATTGGGGCGTGGCTTTTGCGCCATTACATCACTGACAGCTGTCCAACCGGAGCGACCCCTACGTGTAGCAATAAACAGAAACAGTAATGTTTTAGCAGTGGAGAGGCGAACATCATTCAGGGGGATTTTCTGCCGTTTACAGCGTGAGAGCTCAAACCCGGCCTGGGCGAGCATATGTAGTCTGAAGAGTCGTATGACTGCAGTCAGGAGGTGTTGTTTACATTTTTGATAATGGATTGGAGCACACAGCAGTTGTTTTACATTGTAATATTCGTACTTTCGGGAGAACGCGCAGTTCATTTAGGAAGTTGCGTATCAGCTGTAAACATAGGTAAGGCTGCCTTTCTGTTCTGTGTATAGTGATATATATCCTCTGTAACGTTATATGAACTGTAATTAATACAATTACCATCGAACCATTCTGAAATGTAAAACTTTAAAAGGCTAAAAGGACTGTGCCAGGTGCCAGTCTAATGGGGAAAGTGCTATCACCTAGTGAGGGAGTGAAAGCAGGTTGTTTGAGTTGGTTGTATAATGTATGCGCCTTTTCTAAAGCATTTAATACACGCAGTTTACATGTGGGAGTTTGTGGGTCTGGACAGGTTCAAGTGTGCAGTTCACATTCTGCCTGTTTATAGGGTCATCATTTCCAGTGTTTGGGAATCATTATACGGAGTTTTATAGCACCACTGAAATATTAACCCACTTCATTGCCTCAGTGTAGATCATGGCTCATGTCCGCCTCCTGCAAAACACCTCCTCATATTTCAGTAAGATTTGTGTGTGTGTGTGTGTGTGTGTGTGTGTGTGTGTGTGTGTGTGTGTGTGTTTGTGTGTCAGAGAGAGAGATAGAGGGGGACTGTTAGCTATTTGCATTACACCATTTTTTTTGTCATTAGGTTTTAAATGATGAACTAAAGCCATGTATTTTACATCAAACTGTTTTCCTTCAAACGTGACGTTTACCATGCATTTTCAGGATTTGCTGTATTATATTAAGTTAATACATATTTTAATATAAGTTAATATACATAATACTAAAGCATATTCACTACAGTAGTATCATAATTTAGGAAATGGCTACAAAAATATCTACAAATATTATGCATTAACAAGCACCGATTTAGTAGTTTATCAATTACATATAACTATAATGACCGTTATTTTAGTATCTATAATTGTATTACGTATATAGAAAATACAGATTTGAAACAAATATTATTTAAAATCAATTACATATTCTCAGAAATTAAATGTCGTCAAACTTTTTTTTTAAGCCTTCAGGTTTGCTATGTATTTTCAGGATTTGCTATATTACGTAGGCCTATATTAAGTTACATAATTTAACGTTTATATTCATAATTTAGTATTTATCTACAATCATTAACAAGTGTTAATTTTGTATTATTTAATCATATTTTCCGATAGTTTATGAGTTACATTTTATTATATATAATAGTTATTATTTTAGTAACCTGTTTCTTCTTATTTAATAAAAAAAATATTTAATTATATATAGATACTTTGTGTACATCAAACTGTTTTTGTTTTCAGGTTTGTCATATGTTTTCAGTATTTGCTATATAATTTAAATGAATACATAATTTAAAGTTGAATACATATGTTAAAGTTGATATACATAATTCAATACATTTTGTACTAATTTAGTAAATATCTAAACTATTATGTATTAACAAGCATTTATTTATAGTATGCAATAGAAGATTTATCAATTACATTTTGTTATATATAACTGAAATTATTATTTTAGTATCTGTAATTGTATTATGTAATTCTAAATAATTAATCTTCAATTTATATATATATATATATACTGTAGCTAAAATACAGACTTACATTACATTACATATTCTCATAAATTAAACATTTGGAATAAAATATGTATTTTACATCAAACTGTTTTTCCTCAAGCCTTCAGGTTTGCCATGTATTTTCATGATTTGCTATATTATTTAAATTAATACATGATTTAATATACATTTATATACATAATTCAGTACAGTTGTAGCATAATAACTTATATCTATAATCAAATATTATATATTAACAAGTAATTATTTAATAACAATTTTCGATAGTTCATGAGTTTTTATTATAAGTATATTTACTTTAATTGTATTATGTAATTCTAAATATATAAATTTTAATAATAATACACTACATTTGAATTATACATGTATATGCTTTTGTAGGTTTATGCATAAATAAATCATTGCTGTGTGGTTAAATACACCCTGGCTAAATATGTTTCATATAAACAAACAAACAACTAAAAACTTCAGCCATGTTCTTGAGAAATATTGTTGTGTTTGTTTTGTTGGAGTTGCAGTGACGGCCCAACCTCACCAGAGCACTGCATGACTCAAAGAGCCCTTTGTTTTCTGCCTGTTGTTCTAAACAACAAAGTGCAAAGGAGTGTACAGACACTATTATGACAAAACTTTGACACCATATCAGACGGGGTGGAAAATAACTTCACTTTGGCAAGAGAGAAATACCACTTAATAATCCAGTGTTTATTTAAATGCACTCCAAGGCTGCCTCAACCAAAACACACTGCTGTATAAACAACGATTCTGCACATCTATAGCTTTGTGAAACAAGCGTGTGGTTAAAAGTTTGCTTTCCTCACGTGTCACCGGAACCTCTTGGTGAAAGGGCATTTGAGGACACTTGTATCTTAATTACCTTTCTTGATTTTGTTAAAACAGTGATCAGAAGCACATGGTAGTTGACTGAATTAAACATAATACAGTGTTTGGTTTAGCACATGTCATCTCTCTGATAATCATCTCATGCAGGATGCAATTGGATCAAATAACTTTCTGTTTTGTTTACGCAGGAGACGACACGTTTACTATCCAGCACAATAACAGTGGGAAGTGCCTCCTGGTCCAGAATGCAGCCTTGAAGTTGGGAGATTGTACGTCAGCGCGGGCCGTGTCGTGGAAGTGGGGCTCGGACCACAGGCTGTTTCACATGGAGTCCTCTATGTGTTTGGGTCTGGAGGTGCGCTCCAAAATAGTAACCCTGTTCAGCTGCGACTCCACAGAGATTCTGCGCTGGAAGTGCTTCGAGGACATCATCTACACGGAATACCAAATGAAACTCAGCGTCGGGACTAACGACTCTGTAGTTGCAAAGAGGGAAGGACAAGACACTTGGAAAAGAGGAGGGAGCTTGGAAAACATCTGTCAGCAGCCGTATCGAAGTATGACACTTTTGTACATATGGGTCACACTGCGGGCAGGTGGCTGAATGGTTATAGCAGGGTTTCCACGGGTCCTTAAAAAGTCTATAAATTGTACAATAGGAGATTTCAGGAAATGCTAACTTTAGCCTGATAGCACTGAAAGCGAACGTCCCCCTGAACGTACCCAACGTTACCCACACAGACCAGAGACAGCATTACTACAATACATTTTAACACCGAGTTGAAATGTTCAACAGCTCAGACAGGAAAACTGTGTGGTGCCAGTAATGCACGGTGTTTCATTTATTTGTAGTACAGATCACCGACACAGGAACATTGTTTCACATGCGACGAGCATAGTTTTAAACATTAGTGTCCCCTAGTGGCACTCATCAGTACACATGGGAGGCGAGAAGATGGTGTATTTTCCCCGAGTTTAATAAAACGCTTCACACGTCAACACACTCGCACAAACATGAGGATTGAGCGAGGAAAAATGTACATGAGCATTACAATATTGAGTTACTCCCAAAAAGAGTAACTAATTATGGGAGCTGTTATTAGATGATAGTCTTTTGTAATGCTTTGTAATCACACGTTGGATATTTGCACTTAAATAGACTCTCTTTTTTTCACGTCATTGTCATAAAAGCACTGTAAACTGTCACAGGCACTAGGGCTGGGCGATATGGGCAAAAATTCGTATCTCGGTATTTTTTGGCCAATTTGCGATATACGGTATATATCTCGGTATTTCTGTTTTTGTATTTGGATTTTTAAAAAGCTGTATTTAATACATATATTTCACTTACCACCCAATGTTGTCCAGTAAAACAATACATATTAAAGGCTATGAAAATAAATAAAGTGAATATAACCATGTAAGTCTTAATATTATGTGCAAAAAAGATTCAAATCAAATTTTATTCTAAAATTGTAACACTGCAATCTAAAAACAAAAATAAGACTTTTAAAGCAGAAGTTAAATTCACTACACAAAAAATGAAAGTAAGAAAAGCATAGGCTATAGGCTATTTTGATTATCCCAATGCAGTCACTTTACATATCATAAAAATGGACTTACTTGTTGGTTGAAAGTTCTTGGGTTATTGTCCAAATACAAATATTTCCGCAAATTGTATATTTTAGTCAGAATTATTGCGCCCCTATTTAATTTAGCGCCGTCTGTTTGGCGCGCATGCGCGCGGCGGCGCTAGTTCACTGACGTCTGTGAAGTTTAGCAGAGAATCACGAAGCAGAAGGCTCATGCACTCTTGACAGAAATAGAAATATTTTCAAGACTTTCTAACATTTACAGCCGGAGAATATACCTGTGAAATGTAAGTTATACATTAAGAGATACAGCACATCTCAAACATATTAAACAGCACGAGTAGTCTCTGTCTCCGCTTAAACTATGCCAAACTATAAACTATGATGCGTCTCACCAGTTTTAAAAGGCCTTAATGTAAAGCTTGTCACATGTTTACAACAAACTGGATTATGCACATTCTCCGCAACAGCGCAGACTGTGTCCTCCGCTTTATTTTCTGATGTGCTCGAAATCAAACTATTGTATATCGGTATAAACGGTATTGCCTCATACCGTATCGCTTATAATGAAAATATCGATATATCGTACAAACAGGCACGAAGATACATCTTTCATTTCATCAAACTGAAATCACTAAAAACTAACTGTTTTCGTGTTTTCAAGCCATTTCATGTTTCATTTTGACGTGATAGAAAGAGTGATATCTAAGCGAGAGAGTTGTTTACTTACTTTATAATTAGTCAACAGTAGGGGTGTGACGAGACGCTTATCCCACAAGATGAGACAGACACAGGACTGGGTTCACGAGAACGAGACTTTTTAACTTTTTTAAAGTAATCTTTATTAATGAAATGTATATGGAAAATAGTATTTTATTCAACTGAAAAACACAAAAATATAGGTGCATTTTGATATGAACTTTATGAAATTAAACTTCTATTTTAATTAATTATATGCAGTAATAAACATGTAAACTTATGCTACATGATTCTGGATAAATTTAAAAAACACAATTTAAAAAAAAAAATCATGATTCTGAAGAAAAAAAGATTAGATTAGAAATCTAAACAAAATAACAATTTACTAGTGATTCTGACATAACATTCATTGCTTAAGTCTTTTTTTATAAAAATATATTCGATCAAATTAATCAATAAAGACTTAATATCATCTATCATCATTATTGATCAAATCCCAGAAAATATTGAGATATAATTTTCTGCCGATATTGCACACCCCTAATTTATGTTATTTCATTTATATAATAACTGTTTAAATTAGTATAAATTGAATTAAAATGTAATTAAAATGTCATGAATTTGAGCTTAAAAATCCTGCAGAAACCCTTGTATACATCCAAACCCTAGAAGAGGTGATGTCAAAGAATCATTGTTCCTTTTGAGTAATGTTGTCCAGGGTTATTGTCCTCATAATAAATTGCTTTAGATAAAAAATGACACTTATCACTCACAAAAAGTATTTTCTTGACCTGGCAAGCTCTAATCTGTTCAACTCTACAGTAACTCAAGGCAGTAATAATGTAAACAGTATATTTGATTTGTGAACTTACATTATCAGTCAAACATTTTTGAACAGGGACATTTTTTACAGTCTTTTTTTACTATTTAAAATAACTGTTTTCTATTTAAAGATATATTTTAAAATGTAATTCATTCCTGTGATCAAAGCTAAATTTTCAGCATCATTACTCCAGTCTTCAGTTGCACATGATCCTTCATGATCCTTCTTGCTGTTCAAGAAACATTTATTATTATTATGATTAATATATAACGACTTATTCAAGTTCAAGATCAGAATCAACTTCAAATGGCTTGAAAACATGATCTGTGGGTTTTTCAGCGAGCAATCAGCTTGTTCAAAAGTAAAGGCACATTTTTGCTTATGTGAGCAGTTTTTACAGAGCTTTGATGACTGATGATCCAAAAATAAGTTTACAATAAAAAAAAAGTTTCTTGTAGTGCGGTTTAATTTGTGCTGCGTAGGCTTTGCAGCACATGCATGGGGGACGCGTTGCTGTGGTTTAACAGTTGTTCAGATTTCCAGTTCATCTGCTTTCTGTTGCTCTGCCCTGCAGGAAGAGTCTTGAGATTTGCTTAAACAACGGCTGTTGTCGTTTATATGACTGTAACAAAACGGCAATGGAGTTTATGGGAAACTCCACCTGCTTATACAGTTTAGTAACACAGCGCTTCATATCTGGCAGTAAATGGCTAGCGAATTTACTTTCTGTTTTTCTTTTGAAAACATTAGTTAGTCAACAACCAACATTAGTTTCTCTGTGAATCTGTACTTTTTAAGTGGTAGACATTTAAAAAATGTTGCTAGGAATTTTTTTGTCACATGGGCTACATTCACACACATGCAGAATGCGGTTGTCATTTCTGATAAATCCTTTTTTTGTTTTTGACTTCAAATATGTTCCGGATTTAGCTAAAATATACAGAATTTAATATTCAAAACTATTTACATTTTTAAAATGTTTTTTAAAAAGTATTATGCTCACCAAGGCTGCTTTAATTTGACTGGAAAAACAGCAATTGAAACATTGTTATAATATTAAAAAGTTGTTTTCTGTTTTAATATAATAAATATTTATTCCTGTAATGGCAAAGCAAATATTTTTATAGTATCATTACTTCAGTGTTACACTTTAGAAATCATACTAATATGCTGATTTAGAGAGAAATAACAAACAAACAAACATTTTATTATCATCAATGTTCAAAACAGTTGTGCAGCATAATATTTTTGTGGAAATTGTGATGCATTTGATTTTAAATCAATTTAATACATCCTTGCTAAATAAATTTCTTTCCCCAAAATATATTTTTTATAACAAGTCTTTACAGTTTTTTTAATCAAATTAATAATCCTTGCGAAATAAAAATATTATTATTATTTTTTTTTTTTTATTCAAAAAAGTAAATATATTTATATATATATTTATATTAGAGGTGTAATGGTTCACACCTCTAATATACAGGAAAAATACAGAAAAAAACTGGCAGAAAAATTTCCTTGATTTTTACAAATGTTGTTTTTTTTTTTTTTTTTTTTATTAGAACTAACATCATAAAGTATGATCTTAAAATATTTTAGACTTTGGAAGGCCTTTTGACTTATTCCGTTTGTCTAAGATGATTTTGGAAGCTTTTTTAACATTTGTTTCTTATTTATTTGGTTCCATGTGTTTGCTGATTTTCAGTGTTTTATATTTAAACTTTGTGTAAGTTATATTTTATTTTATATTAGCCCTATAGCATGATGTATTTGTATTTGTTTTGTTAAATTAAACATTCTGTTTAATGTAAGTGAGTTTGTCATAGGCTATACTGTTTTGTGTTTTAAATTCAAACACTTGATGCCGAAATGCCGCTAATTCGAAAGTGAAAGTAAGACACTCACAGGCATTTACAAACTATTTAAAAGCAAAGAAAAGAAGGAAATGCTAACAAACTACCTCACCGTCAAGATCCTACTGGAGTACATTATATTTCACACACTTAAAACTTTATTTTCCAAATGTCATAGGATTAGTCCAATTAATTTAATTGTTTGGTTTGTCTTTTTTTTTTTTGATTTATTGACCAATGTTATTATATGTTGCTAGTTACAAGTGTTACTCAGGGTTTTAATCAATGTGTGAATGTAGCCAAAAAGAACAAGAATACTGGTGATTTAAAGAAGGTCTGTTTTCTTAGCCATGAAACATTTGAATTGATTTATGAGTCATTTGTTCCATTGAGGATGTGTCAGAGGGGAGATTTTGTCAGATTTAGCAACATAAACCCACAAACAGTATTAATTCCTGTTCCCTCTGTATCTCAGGAATGCACACAAGCGGGGGGAATTCTAACGGGGCATCCTGTGAGTTCCCCTTTCTCTATAATGGGACCTGGCACCACAACTGTCTGCCTGACACTGAAAACAATTTGCTGGACTGGTGCTCCACCACAGCAAACTATGATCAAGACAAGAAGCGGGGCAATTGTCTGAAGTATGGTAAGGTTTACATCCCTTAACAGCTACTAAGGTTTTGCCAAAGAGCAGCTGGAAAGGACAAAGTACATTTAAACATGTGACTCATTTTACAAAATACTGAGACATTAAACTATTGATAAGATGCTGATTTATACAATAATAATTAATAATGCTATAATATACAGGTGGACTTTTTCAAATTAAAAGTTGAAGAAGTTGTTTAATTTACGATTACAATTTAACTTTACAATTTAATTTTATATGAATGTGTGTGTGTGTGTGTGTGTGTGTGTGTGTGTATTTTTAAAAAAGTCTCTTCTGCTCACAAAGCCTGCATTTACAGCAAAGTACAGCAAAATGAGGTATTTGTACTTTTTAAAATATTTTCTCTTTGAATATATTTTAAAGGGTAATTTATTCTTGTGATATCAAAGCTGCATTTTTAGCATCATTACTCCAGTCACATGATCCTTCAGAAATCATTCTAATATTTGCTGCTCAAAACCATTTATTGTTATTATTATTATTATTATTATTATTATTATTATGTTGAAAACAGCTGAGCAGATTTTTTTTCAAGTTTTTTTGATAAATAGAAAGTTCTGAAAAACAGCATTTATCTGAAATAGAAATCTTTAAAACATTATAAATGCCTTTGTCATCACTTCTGATCAATTTAAAGCATCCTTGCTAAATAAAAGTACTGATTTCTATTATACTGACTCCAAGCTTTTGAATGGTATTGTGTATAATCATTCTAATATGCTGATTTGCTGTTAAATAAACATTTATTATTGTTATCAGTATTTAAAACAGTTAAGTACATTTTTTTCAGGATTATTTGATGATTGCAAAGATTCAAAGATCAGCATTTATCTGAAATTAAAAGCTTTTGTAACATACACAATATCATTCAAAAGCTTGGAGTCAGTAAAATGTATTTATTTTTTGGACAGAAATGAAAGAAATTAATACTTTTATTTAGCAAGATGTTTATAATGGTACAAAATATTTTTATTTCAGATAAATGCTGATCTTTGAATCTTTTCTATTCATCAAAGAAACCTGAAAAAAAAGTGTTTAAAATATTGATAATAATATTTTTTTTTTTTTGAACAGCAAATCAGCATATTAGAATGATTTCTAAAAGATCATATGACACTGAAGACTGGAGTAATGATGCTGAAAATCTAGCTTTGATCACAGGAATAAATTACATTTTAAAATATATTCAAATAGAAAACAGTTATTTTAAATAGTACAAATATTTCAAAATGTTACTGTACTTTGGATTAAATAAATGCAGGCTTGGTGAGCAGAAGAGACTTCTTTAAAAAACATAAAACTTTTGATTGGTAGTGTATTTATTTATTTATATTTTTTCACACACATTAGCTTATTAAGAACACACATAATGAATTTAATAAATGAAGTAACTTTCAGTTTAAAAAATTACTTCGGGCATGACACTTTAAGTCAACCGTTTCCCAACAAACGCCATACTGCCCTGCTTAACCTGCTAGGTTTTAAGTGGAACCCATGCTGGTTTAAGCTTCCCTTTCTGCGCTTTTCTCTTCTTGCAAACTATTACCCCTGTTTGTTGCACATTCCTTTAATATGACTTCTAAGAAACATGGAAAGGATTGCAACACTTCAAAGGTCAGAGACAGAATGAAAGAATCTCATATGCTTGAAGTAGGGCAGAAGACAAACAGATGGAGGTTTGTATAATAAAAGAACTTTAGCTAACCCCCTACTTACTTTCTTTTATTTAGTGGAAGGATGTACTACTTTATGGGAGAAAGGCCCAGTGAAAGGTCGCTGCTATCAGATCGTTTCCACAGCGGTGGTGACCTGGCACGAGGCGCGGGATGCGTGTCGTAGTCAAGGCGGAGATCTGCTCAGCGTGTCTAGCCCTCAAGAGCTTGAGTACTGTAAGACTGATTTCTTATTTTCACTTTCGTTTTTTTTTTATCTTTTTGTGTTATGATCCCTATAGCTTTTCTTGTTAGAAATGAATTCTTTCATTCAGAAAAGATGTGTTAAATTGATAAAAAATAATAGCAAAGACTTACATTGTTACAAAAGATGTCTATTTAAAATAAATCCTAAAAAAAGTAAGTGGGTTTTTCTCTGTAACCTTGATAAGCAGAAGAGTTTCCTTTAAAAACATTAAAAATCTTTCCAAACTTTCGAACAGCAGAGTCTGTTTGTGTTTTTTTTTTTTTTTTTTTTAATGTCTCTTAAGCTCATCAAGGCTTTTTAATACAGTAAAAACTTCAAAATATTCTTACAATTTCAACAAACTGTGTTTTGTTTGAATATATTTCAAAATGTAATTTATTCCTGTGATGCAAATCTGAATTTCAGTGTCACATGATCCTTCAGAAAGCATTCTCATATGCTGATTTGTTGCTGAAGGAACAGTCTTAATATCATTAATTAATATCATTTTAATATCAATATTACTTACTTTTAGATTTTTTTGTAACAATTGAAGTCTTTACTATCAGCTTTGATGAATTTAATGTCTTCTTGTGGAAAATACTTATTCTCTCTCACTGTAGCCACATTTTTAGTGTCTAGATATCCATTAGAAAACTACTATGCATCTCCATCCATATTCTCTCATAATCATCAATACTGCTGCACTGTAATGTTTTTGAAAATCAAATGCTTTCTGCTATTCTAGCTTAATGTGGACTGACAGCTATAAATGGGCCATTAGTAGATTGGCTTCCCTGACAATTCCCTGACTTTGTAGCACTTTACAACCATTGCACTGTTTCTAACATAGCAACACTGGATCAACCAATAGCTTAAGTTCAGGGGCGGGCCTATCATATTGTGTGACCAATGTCAGCTGGTGTTAGTGAAACCTGTTTGAAAACACTCATTGGCCTCATTCATTAAACACAAGCAGAACAAATGTTTATGTAAATTGCTCGTAAAGCCGTTCTGACGCAAACTTTCGAATTCATGAAAATGTTCATATTTGGTACGAAAGAAATGTACACTTGCTTACTTCCACGTGTAAATGATGCGTAAAACGTTCAGTGTTCTTTTTAGCAAAGTGATGACACTGAATTTTGATGCACTGCCATAATAGTTACAAGTTCATTTGCCTTTGCCCTCTTTTTATTTTTTATTTTTTTACAGCTGAGTTGATAACTGTAAAACACAGCGCTTGTCACTGTCGCTATTTACCCAGCCGTAAATAAAGGAGACGCAGGACAAATACTGACCAACCATCCTACAACAACTGAGAAGTCAATATTACTGCTTTTTAATATTTAGTAAAATTCTTGAAAACAAGATGCAAATACGTTGCTGTCGTGGATATTCCAAGTCATAGCAACCAAAGCTCCTCAGCTGGAAAAACGCTGTGCCACCACAGCATTTTTAAGTGCCACCAGCTAGTCATTTTAAGAAGAGCACCTGACATTTTTCAGCTGGCTAAAATCTCTTTGGTGGACACACGTTATTGAATATTTGTTGTTAGGCATGTGGTCTAATAATATATTTTGCATTTATGCAAAATACTGGAGCCAAACCTGAGAAAATAGACCAGATATTTCACTAAACGTTCCTGGACACGTATTTTGCGTAGCTGTAGACGGGGATTATGCTAATTGCAAATGAGTGTGCATGTGCGCTCTATTTACGAATGATTGGAATTCATTAACTTAAACATGTGTAACTATCAAATCGTACGTTTACGAAGCATTTGTGAATCCGGAGGAGAGTTTTCGTGAAGGTCTATTTTACGAGCAAATTACTCCGAATTTACTCATATATTTATGCAAGTTTCAAGAATGAGGCCCATTGTGTTTAGTGCAGAATTACACATTTCAGCTTTAAAAGGATAGTTCACCCAAAAATGAGATTTAATTACTCACCCTTATGTCGTTCCAAACCTGTAAGATCTTTGTTCATCTGCAAAACACAAATTAATTTTTTTGATTAAATCTGACCCTGCATAGACTTCCATGATCAAGCCACAGAAACACAGTAAGGACATCAATAAAACAGTCCATTTGACATCAGTGGTTCAGCCATAATTTTACGAAGCTACCAGAATATTTTTTTTGTGTGCTAAGAAAACAAAATTGCTTTGTAAAATGATAGTTGAACCACTGGTGTCACATGGACTGTTTGAAGGTTTTACGGGTTTGGAATGGAGGGTGAGAAACCTCATTTTTAGTGGAACTGTTCCTTTAATACACAGCTAAATGTTTAGTTTTACTTCATTTAATTAAATATTTATCTCTTTGGTCCTGCAGTTAAAGATCAGAAGGACTTGCCAAGCAAGCTGTGGATCGGCTTGAACCATCTGGACTGGATGCAGGGTTGGCAGTGGTCGGATGGATCAGCTTTCTCCTTTCCCACTTGGGAAACAGGTGATTTCAACTGGGCAGTGTATTATAAAGAATCTTATAGTAGATTATTGTTTTTATTTTTGTTTTAAAGCCTAAAATAAACATTCAGTTTTTACTCAACTGGTATAGTACTGATATAGTAAAGCAAACATTTTTCATTTACATTTACATTTAGTCATTTAGCAGACGCTTTTATCCAAAGCGACTTACAATAGAAGCAATCAGAGCAACAAGAGAGCGACAGTGTATAAGTGCTGTGGCAAATTTCAGTTAGATAAACACGATAAGTCTTGCAAGGGTTTTTTTTTTTTTTTTTTCTCTTGAAATATTTTTCCCTTTACAACCTGCTGTGTCACCATCTGTTGTGTCCTACATCTATATTACATTTATGGCATGAGTTATTCGGTTTCACTGTGAATTAGGTTAAGCAAATCAAGGAAGACGAGTTCTCTTATCCTCAGTTCTCTTATCTTCTCTTTTCTTATCTTAGTACTAGTCTGCTGTTCAACCACTGACAATGATATTTCTGTTGCTGTTAATGTGGCAGTGTGTGTATGGGCGTACAAGCATAGTTGTTTTGCTAGAATAACAAACTGATGACATGAATGGCATCCTTATGCAGTAGACACAGGCAGAATGTGTCTTTGTGATGACAGCATTGTTTCTGTTTCGGTCAGCTGTGTTGATGTGGGTGGTTTGTCTCTCCTCACCCTGTGTGTGTGGTATCAGTGAAATTAACTGTGTCTATAAACACTTTTTATGCAAATGATTGGCATGCAGTGTTAGAGAGGTTACTCCAGTTACATAATCTTAAGCCTTTTTTTGATTGTAATAATGGCATCAGAAGTTACTTTATTTGAGCAGTAACTAAAACCCTATGATTTCTGCAATGTGAAAACGTGGACAGAAATACGTAATCTAGTCGTAAAAATTTGATTTATTGTATAATGTGGAATGTTTTACCAGAATTTTTTTTTTTAAATCAGTTAATTAGAGATGCTTTTGATTATTAAAATGTAATGAAACAATTAAAATGTAATCCAGAAAATTAATGGATAACACAGAATTTGGTAAAAAATAAAACTGAATTTGTATTTCATAGGGCCTTAAAAATATATTTTTGCTTTAATAATTGCTGAAAAATAGTGTAAGTTTCGTGATTTAATTTACTTAGACATGCTTTTTGGAAAATAAAAAATTAAAAAATTAAAACGGGGGGGAAAAAACAAAAATCCAAACTAATTAAAATGGGAAGAAAATAAGCTAAATAAAAATTAAATGGATTTCACAGTAAGTAACCATAATTGTCACTTTACTGATTAATTGTTTTTTAAAACGTATATAAACCCATTGTCCAATTAATATGAATGTTTATTCGTTGTACACTCTGCCTGCTAAACTATGAATAAATATATAACTTTTAATATAATAAAAATGTTATTGGTATTATAATAAAATATAAGTTTAGGTTTTCTGATAATAATACTTTAAAATTGTATTTTTGCTAAAAGTTTGATCATTGCTGTAAAATTGTGTAAGTTTCATTATTTTGATTACTTGGTCATGCTTTTTCATTCATATATATTTTTAACCATTACAACAGAATCTAGAAAAATTAAAACGGAAAAAAAAAATAAATAAAAATGAAATAGATTTTATAGGGCACTAAGTAACCATAATTGTCACTTCATTGATTAATTAATTGTTTTTGAAACTTATATAACTCACTGTCCAATTCATATGACATTGTTAATAAAATAATAGATGCTAAATTATCATTTTAGTTCTCAATGAGGTTAAGATTTTTTTTAGACCTCAAGGAACAACTGTCATTTAATGAGATGACTGTGGCCACCAATATAAATCCAAATAAATTTACATTTGGACATAAAACATAACCCTCATAGAAGTGGCGTAAGTCTTTGTATGAATTTATAATACCATTTATGCATTTATGAAATAATAATATCTTTTAATATCCAATTATATTATCTAATGTGCTAATTCTAGCGCGTTTACTGTAATGTGTATTTATTGTACATGAATGAATAAAGAAATAACTTTTAATATAATGAAAATGTGTTTGGATATTATAATAAAATATAAGTTTAGGTTTTATAATAATAATACTTTAAAAATGTTGTCAATAACATGTGTCCATGAAACAATAAATACTGAGATTAATTGACTGTAATCCATTACATGACACATTTTAAGTAATATAATCAGACTCCTTTTAGATTACTTTTGGCCTAACTCATTTATCACATTAATTTAAATAAGATAATCTTGTACCATATTGACATAAAAAAAAAGAGTAAGAAAAAATATTCCATTTGTTGTCATTATATTAGGTCAAAGTTTCCCAAACTGGTGTTTGTGAAAGAAGAGTTTGAGTTTAATGAAAAACTAATCTGTCTAATCTGAATTAATTAAATCATGAAAAATGTTAAATTAAAATAAATATTTGATTTGTTTACCATAATCAGTGTCAGAGAACCAGTAAACGTGCAAACGTGATACTTAATTATCAAAATATTTATTTAAAAATCTCTGGGGTTCTTCAAGTGAATATATTAGGTAAAAGAGGATCAGAAGACAAAAAACGTTTGTGAATTTGTGCGTTGTTAATGTGTTTGAAAGACAAAAGCCTGTCAAAGACATGGTTAAATAACCTACAGAGATGATTCAAATAAAAATCAATGTGTTCATCAGTAGTTGATACAGTGTTGAAACACTTCTTAAAGGGTTACTCCACCCCAGAATGAACATTTTGTCATTAATCACTTACCCCCATGTCGTTTCAAACCCGTAAAAGCTTTGTTCGTCCTCCGAACACAATTTAAGATATTTTGGATGACAATCAGGAGCTTTGTGGCTGTCCCATTGACTGCCAAGTAAATAACACTGTCATGGCCCAGAAAAGTATGAAAGACGTTGTCAAGTCAGTGGTTCAACCATAATTTAATGAAGCTGTGAGAATACTTTCATCCAAAATATCTTAAATTGTGTTCCGAAGACGTACAAAGCATTTACGGCTTTGAAACAACATGGGGGTGAGTGATTAATGACAAATTTTTCATTTTGGGGTGGAGTAACCCTTTAAACCTGAAATGATTTTTGCAAACCAGTGGTCAGATTCTGTGTCGCCACCTGAATAATGACTGATCTTTGTGTGAATGTCAAAAACTTGACTTTTTGAGTGTATATAAGCAGTAGGCTATTTAAAAGATAAAAAAGAGGAATTGGGGAGAATCAATAAATTTTGAAATATCTGTAATCCATTAAAAGTAACTGTAGTCTAAATGCAAGTGTTTTAAAATGTAATTTAATTTAATTACAAGTACTTTATTTTTGGAATCAGTTAATACCCAACTCTGTGTTACTACTATTACATTTGTGTGTCATATGTCATGTTCATTAGGCATCTCAATCAGATCCCTTTTGTCGGACGAGGACTGTGGGGTTCTGAAGGAGCCACTGCGTTTCGGCGCAGAGACATGTGAAGATCGACTTCCTTTCATCTGTATGAAGAATGAAAAAGACAGTGAAAGTACAGGTCAGATTTTGCTCTCTTATTCTGTTTTCCTTCTTTTTTTCTCACGTTAACAGCACAGTCTCTCTCCCTCTCCTTTCAGCTGTCAGGGAGGTATACAAGCCCACAGTGTGTGAAAGTGATTGGATTGGGTGGAAAGGATTCTGTTATAAACTCCACAGTGGAACAGAGTCAAAACTGTCCCAGCATGAAGCTCAAAGTATGTGTCACCTGATCGACTCTCAGCTTGCCAGCATTCACAGTTTAGAGGATGTCGAAATGCTACACACAAATTTTCATAAAGGTAAATGTGTTTTACTGCACAATGGTATCAACACCACATGTTCTGAGAAAACAAGGCGATTGTAAAATATTCCATTAGATCATCTATTAAAATGATTATGATTAATGTCAGTCTCTTAATTATATGCACTACAGGTCAAAAGTTTTTAAATGTTTTTTAAAGAAGTCTCTTCTGCTCACCAAACCTGCATTTATTTGATTCAAAGTACAGCAAAAACAGTACAATTGTGGAATATTTTTACTATTTAAAATAACAGTTTTTTATTTGAATATACACTCAAATGTTTAGGATCAGTACGATTTTTAATGAAATTTCTTATGCTCATCAAGGCTGTTCATTTGATCAAAAATACAGAAAAAAATAATATTGTGAACTATTATTATGGTGTAAATCAATGTTTTCCTATATAAATATACATAAAATTTATCTCTGTAATTAACGTAGAATTTTTAGAATCTTTACTTGTATCTTGAGTGTCACATGGTCCGTAAACGGTTGTGGTGTTTAATATTTTTTTGGAACCTGTGATACTTTTTTCAGAATTCTTTGATCAATAAAAGGTCAAAAAGAACCGCATTTATTTAAAATAGGAAGGTTTTCTAACAATATACACTACTGTTCAAAAGTTTGGGTCAGTAAATTTTTATTCTTTCTTTTTTTTTTTAAAGAAATTAATACTTTTATTCACCAAGGATGTGTTAAATTAATAAAAAGTGATAATGTAGATTTACATTGTTAGAAAAGATTTATAGTTTGAATAATGCTGTCCTTTTTAACTTGTTATTCATAAAAGAATCCTTAAAAAAGAATCACAGGTTGCAAAAAAATGTTTGGCAGCACAACTGTTTCCAACATTGATAATTCTAATAATAAATCAGCATATTAAAATGATTTTTGAAGGATCATGTGACACTGAAGACCGGAGTAATGGCTGATTGGCTGATGAAAAATTCAGCTTTGCATCACATGAATAAATAATATTTTAAAGTATATTAAAAATAAAAACCATTATTTTATATTGTGATAACATTTTGCAATATTACTGTTTTTATTTTGTATTTTTGATCAAATAAATGCAGCCTTGATGAGCATACGATACTTATTTTAATAAACATTACCACCCGGTTTCATAGTCCTACAACAGGATTAGGCCATAGTTCAATTAAGACATTTAAGTAATTTTTATAAATGTGCTTTAGAAAAAACATTACTATTGTGCATCTTGAGACAAAACAAAGTTTTTTTCAGTTGAAACGGCTCAGACTTACATTTTAGTCTAGGAATAGGCTTAAGCCAGGGGTAAAAGTCTTACTGATCCTAAACTTTTGAACAGTAGTGTATTTTAAAACGTACTTTATTCCTGTGATTTTCAAAGCTGAATTTTTAGCATCATTACTCCAGTCACATGATCCTTTAGAAATCATTCTAATATTCTGATTCACTGCTCAAAAAACATTCATTATTATGATGTTGAAAACAACTAAGTAGAATTTTTTTCCAGGTTTCTTTGATGAATAGAAAGCTCAGAAGAACAGCATTTATCTGAAATAGAAATCTTTTGTAACAATATAAATGTCTTTATCAGCACTTTTGATCAATTTAAAAGTAATAATAAAAATAATAAAAGTATTAATTTCTATTATTTCTTTCCAACAACAAAAAAATGTATACTGACTCCAAGCTTTTGAATGCTATAGTGTATAATGTTGCAAAAGCTTTTTATTTCAGATACGTACTGATCTTTGGATCTTTTCATCAAATAATAATAAAAGTCATTGATAATAAAAAATAAAAAAAAATCTTGAACAGCAAATCAGCATATTACAATGATTTCTGAAGGATCATGTGACACTGAAGACTGGAGTATTGATGCTGAAAATGTAGCTTTGATCACAGAAATAAATTCCATTAAACATTAATAAATTCCAAATATATTTAAACAGAAAACAATTTTAAATGGTAAAAATATTTCAAAATGTGATTCTTTTTGCTGTATTTTGGTCAAATAAATGCAGGCTTGGTGAGCAGAAGAGACTTCTTTTTTAAAAAACTTTTGACTGGTAGTGTATATTTGTACTGACTTTATATTTTACGACTTTCTATGTGACAGATCTGAAGACAGAAGTATGGATTGGTCTTTCGGGTAATGGAACCACCTCAGTTTTTGAATGGGCTGATAAAGTACCAGTGTCTTTCACATACTGGGCCAGAGCTCAACCTCCCCCGCTTCTACCAAATATTACCCACTGCGTGTACTATGCAGGAGAGGTGCGTGCGTGTTTTATCATGTCAGATTTTAATTAAGCAATATCACATAAACAATATACTGCTGTCAATATTAGCACATTTCTAAATTCTCTATGCATGTTTATAGCACCATACGTGGTCTGTGTCTGAGTGTGACAAGGCGAGAGCTTACATGTGCCAGAAGAAGGGAAGTGTGAATGAGAGCGCCCCAGATGAAGGCTGTCCTCCAGAAGGGGTGGGTGACCATCACTGACACATTACAGACAGTCACTATTAAACAACTGACCATTCACTATAGCCATTTAACATTACAGTATATTTAAGGGCTGACAATTTTAACATTTATTGGACTTTGAAGAAATAAATAAATCTCTCACCTCCATGGCGTTTCTAACCCATAAAAGCTTGGTTCGTCTTCGGAACACAATTTAAGATATTTTGGATGAAAACCAGGAGCTTTGTGGCTGTCCCATTGACTTCCAAGTAAATAACACTGTCAAGGCCCAGAAAAGTATGAAAGACGTCATCAAAAATAGTCCTTCTGCCATCAGTCGTTCAACAATAATTTTGCGAAGCTACGAAAATACTTTTTGTATGCAAAGAAAACCAAAATAACAACTTTTTTCAACAATTCTTCTCCACGTAACTCTAGCACCATTTTGGAGAGCATCCACTGGATGCAAACAGCGTATGCTCTTCTCTGTCAGCTGCAGCACACAGATACATTTTCTATGTTTATTTACGCTTTGATTTGAACAAAAACGGCGTATCCGCTGACAGAGTACGCTGTTTGCGTCCAGTGGATACTCTCCAAAATGGCGCTACGGTGACGCAGAGGAGATGAATTGTTGAATTAAGTTGTTATTTTTATTTTCTTTACATACAGAAAGTATTATTGCAGCTTCATTAAATTATGGTTGAACCACTGATGTCAGATGGACTATTTTTGATGATGTCTTCCATACTTTTCTGGGCCTTGACAGTGTTATTTACTTGGCAGTCAATGGTACAGTCGCAAAGCTCCTGATTTTCATCCAAAATATCTTAAATTGTGCTCCAAAGACAAACAAAGCTTTTTACAGGTTTGGAACGACACGTGATAAATGACAAAATTTTCATTTCGGGGTGGAGTAACCCTACGTGAACTTAAAACAATCTTTACATAAACCTAATATTTACCTTTGCCCTTTAGCAAGTAGGAAATGTACAGAAATTGAATAAACTTCAAACACTATCAAACAGTGTCAAACACTAATTACTGAATAAAATATAGATGAATCCTTAAAGTTACAAAAGTTATTGTTGTTTTTTTTTCGTTTCTTTTGTTCTTTGATAAGCAGACATCACAGCAACTGGGTTATAAGCTTATTTGGCTGCTATTACTTTAAGAGCTGTCGCTGCTGAATGTGATGTGGATCTGACACGCATGCTCATAGTTTCATTTGCGCTTTAATATGAAATGATACAGGCTACAGTGTGCGCTGCCGCATTTGTGTGAAGCGCATGTGGAAAATTACTTTTTACTGACACATGGCATGACGACATCTCATCTGACCGGAGTTCACTGTTGTTCTACTGAAGCTCCTTGTCACCTGTACCATTTCCAGGCTTGTTTGACTAGTGCCTAGCGCTAAAGTGAAGTTGGAGTGCGCGTCTGGAACGAGTCCTGTTTGATGTGATCGTAAAGATGTTCTGCGACAAAATAAACACAATTCTTGTCAAGAAAAAAGAGACAGAAGCAGCAGTTGTGAGTGGGGTGGCCATTTCATGATTCATGAATAAGCAGACATCTGTCTTTTCTTCCCTCTAGAATTGGAAGAGACATGGCGATGCTTGCTATAAAGTAGGCAATGAGCTGGTGTTCTATAAAAACAGCTGCCACATCACCATTAATAACAGGTATCTGTTAACATATATTTTATTTACAAGTCATAGGCTCAGCATGAAACAAACAACTTTACACTTACAGTTATACAAAGGGATAATGAAAATTCTGTCATCAATTCTCATCCTCATGTTCAAACCCATAAGACCTTTTACAGTTGTTCTCAAAAGTTTATATACCCCTTGCAGAATCTGCAAAATGTTGATTCTTTTAGTAAAATAAGAGGGTTCATACAAAATGCATGTTATTTTTTTATTTAGTACTGATCTGGATAAGATATTTTACATAAAAGACATTTACATATAGTCCACAAGAGAAAACAATAGCTGAATTTATAAAAATGACCCTGTTCAAAAGTTTACATAACCTTGATTCTTAATACTGTGTTGTTACCTGAATGACCCACAGCTGTGTTTTTTTGTTTAGTGATAGTTGTTCATGAATCCCTTGTTTGTCCTGAACAGTTAAACTGTCTGCTGTTCATCAGAAAAATTCTTCAGCTCCCACAAATTCTTTGGTTTTCCAGCATTTGTGTATATTTGAACCCTTTCCAACAATGACTGTATAATTTTGAGATCCATCTTTTTACACCGAGGAAAACTATTACAGAAGGTTCAAACACTGCATGCCGGGGGGTAAAAACTTTTGAAATTTGAAGATCATGGTAAATTTAACTAATTTTGTCTTCTTGGAAATAAGTATTTTCTGTAGCTTCTGAAGGGCAGTGCTAAATGAAAAAAATTATATTTAGGCAAAGTTAGCAAAATTTACACATTTCCATTCTGTTCAAAAGTTTCACCTATATTTAAATGTCTTTTATGTAAAATATCTTATTCAGGTCAGTCCTAAATGAAAAATAACATGCATTTTGTATGATCCCTCTTATTTTGCTAAAAAAATTAACAGTTTGCAGATTCTGGAAGGGGTATGTAAACTTTTGAGCACAACTGTATCTTCAGACTACAATCTGAGAGCTTTCTGACCCTGTATAGACAACAGTAGAATTGACACATTCAAGGCCCAGAAAGGTAGTAAGGACATTGTCAAAATAGTTCATGTGACATCAGTGGTTCAACCGTAATGTTACGAAGCTACGAGCGTATAAGAGACAACAATAATTACGTTATACAACAGTTCTCCTCCGGGTCACCCTAGGTGCCACAAACTATCCCTTTATAGTAGAAGTATAATCTTTCAAAAATTAAATGGCACACGATACGAAGCATCATCTTTCTAGAACATACACTGCAGAATGAGTTACCTGACAGTTTTACAAGATTTAATGAAGATTTGTAATCCTCTCTCTAGATTTGAACAGGCCTTCATTAACAGTCTTCTGAAAGAACATATCAGCACTGAGGTGTTGTATTTCTGGACGGGGCTACAGGACACTAAAGGCTCCGGGGAGTACCAGTGGTTCAGTCAGGATGGGACTGCAGACCAGCTCACCTACACCAACTGGAAATGGCTAGAACCAGGTAATGTACATCATAGGATAAAGAAATACATTTCTTTATTAATCAAGGGATAGTTCACCCAAGAATGACAATTCTCCTCATGTCGTTCCAAACCCGTAAGACCTTCGTTCATCTTCAGAACACAAATTAAGATATTTTTGATGAAATTCGAGAGCTTTCTGACCCTGCATAAACAGCAACGCAACTGACATGTTCAAAACCCAGAAAGGTAGGAAGGACATTGTTCAAGTAAAGTAATAGTCCATGTGACATCAGTGGTTCAACTGTAATTTTATAAAGCTAAGAGAATACTTTTATTCAACAGTTTCCTCTCTTCTGTGTCAGTCTTCGACATGCATTCACGAAAGTAACATGGACTATTTAAAAAATGTTTTTTTTATTGTGAATTGGTAAAGCAATATCGATTACTGGGAGGGAAATTAATTCCTAAATTCCTAACCTAAAATACCATAATTCAAATTTTACCATAATTCATTTTGCATTGAATTTGGATGTGAATATGTGTTCCAGCTTTCGCTGGTGGCTGTGTGGTGATGTCTACCGGGAATCCTTTGGGCCATTGGGCTGTTAAGAACTGCACTCTGTTCAAAGCTCGCAGTATCTGTAAGAAACCCATTAAATCAATGGTCCAACCCACCCCAGATCCAGTTGTGCCCAATCCCAATGCTTCCTGTGCACCAGGGTGGGTCTCGAGGGAAGGCCTGAACTACTGTTACAAGGTGTGTTAAGCTGATGTTCATTTAAATCAACAGAAGCTGAGTCAAGACAATTTCTAGTTTATCTAATCAACATCTGTTACAATATGCTTGCAGGTGTTTCACGAGGAGCGTTTGACCAGGAAGCGCTCGTGGGAAGAGGCGGAGCGTTTCTGTGAGGCACTAGGTGGTCATTTGCCCAGCTTCACAAAGGCTACAGATATGCAGGTGTTACATTCTATCCTGAGAGACTCTATCAGGTACAACAGTTTTTTTTAACCCATATACCCACACAAAACCAAATGCTGTAAAATGTATTGACTTATTATAATTATGTTGTTTGTTTCCCTTACAGCGATAACCGCTTTTTCTGGGTGGGACTAAATCGCAGAAATCCAAATAACGACAACAACTGGGAGTGGAGTGATGGGCGTCCGGTGAGTAACTAATATATGATGACTAATAACTAATATATGATGACATAATGAAGTGGTGATCAAAGCCATCCATTGCTCCTTTATTACTTGGTTGACTAAAGCTAATGTGTGAAATGTGTAGGTGTTGTCATTTGTTTCTGTTGCTTGGTAACAGGTCTCCATGATGATCTTTCCTGAGGAATTCAATGAAGATGATGCCTACAACAGGGATTGCATTGCCTTTAAGGTGTGGTAAACATGACCCCCATACAGTGCATGACCCCTGAATGCTCATAACATCACAACACTGCAATGTTATCTCAACAAACAGCACAAGACATGAAACATGCTATTCTGGCTGGTCCTGTTTAATAAAACCTATAATTACAAGTTATGAAACTTTATTCACTTGACTGTTGGAGATGGTAGGGTAGCTGTGCATATTTCTGTTTGATATTTTAAAGCATTTTAATATTTGTATGATTTAATTTTATTGCATAGTAAAGACTCAAGTCAGGCCCAGATTAATTTGTCCTTGAGCATTGCTATAAAACACTAAGATACAGAATAAATGTTATTATAGTTATTGATCACAACAAACGTAACTATTTAAATACAGCAAATACAGCAAAATGTAATGTTCACAGCTGTAAATTATAAATGACTTATTTACTTTTTACGGCTTCATTTTAGCAGCATTTTACTGTAAAAGTTAAATGCTGCTAAAGGTTTTACGTTATTTGTTAATATAACTTACATTTATCTAATTAACAGGTTGT
Source organism: Cirrhinus molitorella (assembly GCA_033026305.1). NCBI lineage: Eukaryota > Metazoa > Chordata > Actinopteri > Cypriniformes > Cyprinidae > Cirrhinus > Cirrhinus molitorella. The sequence continues at coordinate 17,168,538 of CM065137.1, read as the reverse complement.
TTCAGCATTATAGTTATTGAATATACACTAGGCCATTAGTCTTTTCACCAACAAAAATTTTAAGCCAGTCATTTCTATTTTTTGCTGTATTGTGTCAGTAGGAAATATGAGTTTACATTTGCAAGCCTTTTTTTTTGCCATTGTTATAATCCAGAGAGATTTTTGTATGCACATGTAGTCTGATGACAGTTAGTCTCGCTTAGCCAGACTTTCAGACTGATGGCAGAAGGTCTGGGAACCTTTGCCACTTGGAATGGCCAAGCACCACCCAAGAGGCCATCTGACTGACAGGTGAAGCAACCAGTCATGTTTCATTTTGTGCCGTGTCATATTTAGGAGCGTGGAAATGTCCCTACAATACTCATGTAAAGATGGCGGTATTAACTCTAAAATATGTCTGAAGCACTAGATGACCAGCCAGTGCTCCAGAGATCTGATCTCACCATCATTCAATCTGTCTGCAATTACATGAGGAATCAGAAAAAACTGAGACAGGCTAAATCCAGAAGAACTGTGGCAATGTCTCGAAGACGCCTGAAGAAACCTACTATGTCCAAGTGTACCTAGAACAAAAGCTGTAGTCACACCAAATGGTGATTTAATTTAGTTAATAGAAGTTATTTAATAAACACTGATGTCATTTTTAAAGGCATCCTCACTTGTGTTTCACACAATTGCCTAAAACTTTTCACAGTACTGTAGCTTTGCAAGTAGGTTTCTTCAAGCATCTTGAAGATGTTGCCACAGTTCTACTGGATTTGGTCTGTCTCTGTTTGTTCTGTTTCCTAATGTCCTTCCAAAGATAGAAATAACTAACTTAAAACCTTTTTCTTTTTTTTTGGTGAAAATACTAATGGCCGTGTGTGTGGTTGATGTTTGTTTTATTTGCACATGTAAATGTAAACTCTATCGCTGTTAGCAGCCAACAGCCAATCAGTAATCAGAAATCTAGAATAGTCACAGCATGACCTACATATGGTCTGCACTGCACTTTAGAAGTAGGGTACATGAATCAGATCGATAGATCGTCATCAAACAGGATTCAAATACTCATACAAATGCTCAACATATCAGAGGCATCAAACTATGGAAGCCCATCTCTTTTCTTTTTTTTTTAAATTATATTTCAGAATAATCTGCATACACAATAACAGGTAAAGCATGTGTGGAAGCCCATTTCTGCCACTGAATAAAAAAAAGGTCATTGTGACTTTTTATCGCACAATTTTTACTTTTTTCATATATCTATGATTATAGATGTGGAAAGTATACATCTCACAATTCTGACATTTGTTTTTTTTTAGAATTGCATGATATAAACTCGCAATTGTGAGATATAGAGTCACAATTGCTAGATACAAGCTCGCAATTCTGAGAAAAAAGCCAGAACTGTGGGTTTACAGTATATTTCACAGTTCTGATTTATACTCACAATTGCAAGTTCACATCTTAAAGGAACACTCCACTTTTTTTTTTTTAAATAGCCTAATTTTCCAACTCCCCTAGAGTTAAAGATGAGTTTTGCCTTTTTTGAATCCATTCAGCCGATCTCCGGGTCTTCCATTAGCACTTTTAGCATAGCTTAGCATAAATCATTGAATCCGATCAGACCATTAGCATCTCGTTCAAAAATGACCAAATATTTTCGATATTTTTCCTATTTAAAACTTGACTCTTCTGTAGTTACATCGTGTACAAAGACCGACAGAAAATGAGTCAAGTTTTAAATAGGAAAAATGTCGAAAATATTTACATTTTTGCACGAGATGCTAATGGTCTAATCAAATTCAATGAATTATGCTAAGCTATGCTAAAAGTGCTACCGGCAGAGAAAAAAAGTCAAAACTGCTGGTTTATATCTCACTGTATATCTCATTGTGTCAGCTGTGACATTATTTCTTAGAATTGTGACTTTTAGTTTATACAATGCACTGCTGACTTTATATATCGCAACTACATGTTTATATAATGCAGTTTTGAGAAAAAAAGTCAAAACTGCAAGATGTAAAACTTGTAATTTAATTTTTATGTAAATTACCTTTTTTTATTTATTTTTTTATTCAGTGGTGAAACGGGCTGTTGTCTATCAAAAAGACAATAATAAGAACAACAAAAAAAAAAGATTATAGAATAGTAGATGTTACACAGTAAAAACCAAAGGCTGTTTGAATTCAGACCGTTTGTCATGATTTATTGCTATGTTTTTGTGTTGTATCATCAGACTTTGAAAGGAGTCCACAAGCCGTTGCTCTACGTCATGTTCCATAAGGCTCCTCCACAGCCTTTTTACTCCAGCACCTTTCACTGCAATGCCAAACTGGAATGGGTGTGTCAGATACCACGAGGTAAACGACTTCAAACCCCTTTTGGCAGAATTTTCACAGTTGTTAATACTTGCCTATATATATTGTAATTTATATTTACTTTGCAAACAACAAATTTGTGTAAATGTGTTCGCAATTTTATGAGTTTAAAAAGTGTATTCCCCTTATGAGTGACAAGTATGTTAAGAATTTCACCTTTTATGTTCCATGGAAAAAAAAAATAACAGCATACAGGTTTGGAGCCAGATAGCCAACATGTTTTTAACAAAAAACATATGATAATTTCATGCTAGTCTCTGTGTCATTCACTAGGTCAAACACCAAAAACACCAGAATGGTACAACCCAGGTAGAGCATTTATTTCAAATCAAATTCACAAATGTGCAAATTATGCACGTTTTTTTGGGAAATCGGCAATGTGTTTTTTCTCCACTAACAGATGGGCACCATAACACATCAGTGTTTATAGACGGCCAGGAGTTTTGGTTTGTTACAGAGCCAAAGTTGTCCTTTGAGGAGGCTGTTATGTACTGCAGCAGCAACAGCAGCAAACTCGCCTCACCCGACAGCCTTAATGCCATACGCCGCCTACAGGAACGTCTTTTTGAGGTACCAGAGGGGGCAGATGTTTTTAGAAACCCTGAATTACAGGGGGTTTTGGGGAGGTTTGACTTCTTAAATTAAAGACAGAATGTTTATTGAGGTATTAAAATGAGGCCTACACATAAGGACAAGTAAATGCATAGAACATATGTAAGCCATAAAAAAAGCACATTTATTGCACAGAAACAGCACAGAACGTTACTCTGAAATGTATCCACCTTTTTCTTCAAAGCGGAAGTAAGCCTATGGGTGAGACTTCTGGTTTATTTGCCGCTATAGGGAAATAAGCAAACTGTAAAACTGTTTGCACTACAAACCAGTGTGTGTTCATAATTAAGGTAATACATTAAAATAATATTTTAAGACACAAAAATTTGCAATATCAAGCAGCAAAATTAGTTGTTTTTACTGCTAAAAATAGCTGGATGCGGTTAATAAAATTAACAAATGGCTGCGCCCACTTAATTAATTAATTAATTCTACTTAAACTTATATTGTGAAATATCATTACAAGTTAAAGTATCTGTTTACTATATTAATGTATTTTCAAATTTTATTTATTGCTGTGCTGTCAAAGCTGAACTATTGAAAACATTTTTTTGTGGAAATTTTTTTTTTTTTTTTTTTTTTGCTGAATAGAACAAGGAGCATAATTACTGTCACAGTTTATCCATTTAAAGCATCCTATTTCTATTCATTTTTATTTCTATTTCTGTTTTTATTACTTTTTATTTTTCAAAAACATATTGGTGCCGAACTCCCATTTTGAACAGTAGTAAATATTGTATGAATTAAATTATTTAATGATAAAACAAATTTACTGTATTTTTATTTTGTTATTTTAGTTATTTTTATAGGTTTATATACTTATTAAAATCATTTACTTGTTTCTTTTTTAATTGTCCTGCTACATTCAACACCCATGCTCATAAATGGATATTGTTTGATCCGCAATAAAGTGTAGATCTGTTGGGTACTGGATGATATTAAAGTGATATTTCACCCAAAAATGAAAATTCTGGCATTAATTACTCACCCTCATGTCGTTCCAAACCCGTAAGACCTTCGTTCAGGAACACAAATTAAAATATTTTTGATTAAATCCGAGAGCTTTCTGACATAGACAACAATGCAACTGTAGCTTCATAAATAAGGTTGAACTACTGATGCCACATGGACTATTTTAACGTTGTCCTTTACTGCCTTTCTGGGCCTTTGCTGTCTATGCAGGGTCAGAAAGCTCTCATATTTCATCAAAAATATCTTAACTTTTGTTCTGAAGATGAACAAAGGTCTTACGGGTTTGGAACGACATGAGGGTGAGTAAATAATGACAGAATTTTCATTTTTGGGTGAACTATCCCTTTAAAATGATCAAGTATATGATTGATATTAGCCAGTAAGTAATCTATTTTTTAATAATTTGTAGCATTCACGACAGGAGAAGTGGTGGGCAGACCTTCGTTACCCTGGTCCTCATGTTCCCTTTATGTAAGTTGAGATTTTTCATACTTTATCCAAACCTCATCAAGAAGCACAATAATAGGCATGAACCTCTCTTTTATTTATCTGTGTTGTATTTATTGTTGTATGTGTGTGTTTCGCAGGGTCAGCCCCATGTACCACTATTATTCAGCGTTTCTGGGCAGGTGCCCCTCTATCACTCACCTGTCATTTGTACCCGGTATGAGAATCTTATTGTGATCTTTTTTTTTTTAAGTCGTTTCAACATCTTACAGAGTTTGTTTTGGAAGAAGTTCCATGGCTCATTCGGATGACTTACAACCTAGTTGTAGCACAATGGAAATTCCTGTGACTGTTAAAAGACCCATAAATCACTTCAGGAGCAGGGTGCAATCTTTTGCACATGTTTTTCCACTAGCTGAAAATAAAGTGACAGTATAAATTTAATAAAACATTAAAGAAATATTTCACCCAAAAATGAAAATTCCATCATCATTTAAGGCCCAGAAAGGTAGTAAGGACAGGTAGATAGTCCATGTGGCATCAGTGGTTCAACCATAATGTTGCAGTAAAAAAAAAAAAAAAAAAAGACTTTATTCAACAATTTATTCTCTTCTGTGTCAGTTTTTAGCAGGCATTCATGAGAACGGCAAATATAAAATAACTTTTATATGGGTTTATAATAATAATAAAAAAATAGCCCCCTAAATTGACAGCAACAGCTGACAGTGTCTCAGATGATCCGTTTTCCCCTTTTTTTTTCTGTAGGTTTCAGAGGCAACTGTAATGAAAGACAACCGTTTGTGTGCGAGACCCTGAACGTCACTTCAATGGAGAAAGGAACCCCAGAACCGCACCCGGTCGGCTCTGGGTGTGGGGGAAGTTCATTTCACTTCAAAGACAAGGTTCGACATGCGCACACAGCCAGTCACATCCCTTGAACTTTGAACACGTGTTTTTTGTTAATGACAACTTTGACAACATGTCTTGCAGTGCTATTGGGTTTTATCAGAGTCTCAGTTCAAAAACTTCAAAGAAGCCAATGAGTTCTGCGAGAGACTGACAGGCACGATGCTCACCATTTCTGACCAGGTTGAACAGGGTGTGTTTAATTAATATACTAGTAAAATCCATAGAGAACACATTCATTTAAAACATATTTCATCATGCTTAGTACTCGGTTGTAGCTGTCTGTCCTGTGCATCTTTCCTCCATTTAGATTTCATCACTACACTGTTACCGCAGTTACCTGGACAACCTCAGAAAGTCTGGATCGGCCTAAAGATCAAGCTGCATGACACTCAGTGGGTGGACAACACGCCAGTTGCATATCTGAACTTCAATCCTCTGCTGCATGGCCAATTACGACCCATATTCATCAATGCAAGTGTCCATCTGCTTTAAAAGTTTTGGAAGTTATATCATTGACCACAAAGATCTGGAGAATAGGTCCTAAGCACTGTAGAAATTAGAATTTGGGAAATCTGGGTGCATCTATATCATTTATGGCATGCTATAGATTATACAGAAAATAGTTTTGTTCCTCACATGTTTACAGTAACTTGCAAAACATTAGCACACACTGGTTTACCCAAAAATGAAAACTCTGCCATTGTTCAGCCTCTGAAATTAATACTTTTATTCATTAACGACGCATTGATCAAATTGAGCAAATCGATCAAATGTGGCAGTAAAGGCGTTTATGGTGTTACAAAGGATTTCTATTTCGAATAAATGCTGTTCCTTTGAGCTTTATATTTATCGAAGAATCCTTAGGAAAAAAAACATTGTTTTTACAATAATATTAAGCATCACATTTTAAGAAGCATAACCAGATCATGTGACACTAAAAAGACTGGAGTAATGGCTGCAGAAAATGCAGCTTTGCATCACAGTAATAAATTACATTTAAAATATATTGCAATAGTACGACAGTGTTTTACTGCCACTAAAAAAAAAAAATCTAAGATTACAAGATTAAAGTTGTAATATTTTGAGAATAAAGTCTAAACATTTAGAGAATAGCATCAAAATATCTCAATAATAAAGTCAAAATTATTAGAATAAAGTCAAAATGTTTAGAGAATAAAGTAAAAAATTATGAGAATAAAGTCAGTGTTTAGAAAAGTGTTTCAAGAATAAAATCAAAATTACAAGAATAAAAACTAAATGTTTCGAGAATAAAGTCAAAATGATGAGAATAAAGTCAAAGTGTTTCAGAAATAAAGTCGTAGCGTTTAAAGTCTAATTGTTTCGAGAATAAAGTTGAAATATCTCAGTAAAGTAGAAATTATGAGCACAAAATTCTAAATGTTTAGAGAATAAAGTGTTTTGAAAATAAAGTCGGAGTGTTTCAAGAATAAAGTCAAAATTACAAAAATAAAGTCAAAATATTATGAGAATAAAGTAATTATTTCAAGAATAAAGCTGGAATATCTGAAAGTCCAAATTATGATCATAAATTCAAAATATATTGAGAATAAAGTCAAAGTGTTTCGAGAATAAAGTCAAAATGGTTTGACAATAAAGTTGAAATGTTTTGAGAGTAAAGTCGAAATTTACGAGAATTAAATCGCAATTAAAGTTGTAATATTTAAAGTGTAGTCTGTATCGGATCACTGTATTCATGTGAATCAATCGGCTTTCTGATTTCGATGAGACATTAATTTTAATACATTTTAGGCCTATTGTTTTCTTTGTGAAATAGGCTGCTATAATAATAATAATAATAGTCTAGAATATACTGTACTCTCAAAATATTATAACTTTAATCTCGTAATTGCTACGAATGAATTCTAGTAATTTTGCCTTTATTTTCCAAAGATTTGGACTTAATTATCGAAACATTTCAACTTTATTCTTGAAACACAAACTTTATTCTCAATACATTTTGACTTTATTCTCATCATTTTGACTAATGACGCAATATTTCAACTTTACTCTCATAATATTTCGACTTTATTCTCAAAATATTATAACTTTAATCTTATAGTTTTAGATTTTTTGTTATTTTTTTTAAAGTAGCACTAAAACTCTGTCGTACAATAAACAGTTATTTGAAATTATAAAAATATTTCACAATATCACTCTTTTTACTGTATTTTTAATCAGATAAATGCCTTCACTTATTTCAGAAACATTATAAAAAAAAAAAAAAATAAATAAAAAAAGTAAAATCACTATAATATTGATCCATCTAACTCGTAATAATAATCTCATGAAGTCATTCAATAACTTGAAAACAAACATACAAGTACATTTTTGCAGATTGCCAGCCTCTGCCCCCATTCATTTTCATTTTATGGAAAAGATACTATAAAACCAGAAAAATATCTCCTTATTTTCTTGATGGTATAATGAAAGTTTTCATTTTTAGGTAAACTAAGTCTTTAAGTCACTCAAAAAAAAATGGTGGGAAGCTTTTTTCTTTGTACACAGTTTTTCATCCCTCATATGACATATTTCTGTTCAGTTGGCTTTACTTTTAATTTCATAAGCTATTCAACATTTTCTGGACATAGACTAGCCATGATACACTATATTGAGGGTTTCTCTTTTTCCTCTTGATTTGCATTGCAGATGTTTGACCAGGAGTCCATGGAGCTCTGTGCCTACATGTATAATGATGATCATTCTGACTTGATTGGCAGCTGGGACTACACCTCCTGCTCTGACCGTCAAAATGTCAGCATCTGCCAGCATTATGCAGGTATGAGCCACCTGCGAGCATCTCAGTCATCTATTTGTTATATGAAATAGTGTTCTGTTGATTAACACCAAACTGACAATTTTCCCAGATAAACTAGAGAAGCCTGAGGCTAAGGATAATTTCACAGTTCATAATCATACATTCAGAGTGGTACTGCAAAACAATTTAACATGGATAGAGGCTCTTCGGTTGTGCCAGAGCTACAATATGGAGTTAGCCAGTGTACCTGATGCATATGTCCAAGCAGTGCTCACAGTTGAAGTTTCTCGGAGAAATCAGTCCCTCTGGATTGGACTCCTCAGTAAAGACGTGAGTAAAGAGACTTTCTAAGTCAATGATATACAGTACTGTTTGAAAGTTGGGGGGCAGTAATATTTTTTGTTTGTTTTTGAAAGACCAAAAACAGAGTAAAAACAGTAATATTGTGAAATATTATTACAATTAAAATAACAGTTTTCTGTTTATATATATATAGATATAGATATAGATATATAGATAGAGATATAGATATAAATAGATAGATAGATAGACAGATACTCACCAAGCCTGCATTTATTTGATCTAAAATACAGCAATATATTGTGAAATATTTTTACTATTTAAAATTTATATTTGAATATATTTGTAATTTATTCCTGTGATCAAAACTAAATTTTAAAGCTAAACATTTATTATTATTATTATTAACATTATTTATTATTAATTAATATATGAATATTTAATTAACATTAAATATTTATTATTATTATTATTATTATTATTATTATCATCAATACTTAAAATAAGTCAAAGTCAATTTTTCAGGATTATTTGATGAATAGAAAGCATTTATCTGAAAACAAAAAAGCTTTTGTAACATTATACACTCTGCCATTCAAAAGCTTGGAAAAAAGCTTTTTATAATACTTTTATTTAGCAAGGATGTTTTAACTTGATCAAAAGTGATGCTAAAGACATTTAGAATATTACACAAGATTTTTATTTGAAATAAATTCTTCTGAACTTTCAGAAAAGAAACCTGGAAAAACTCTACTCTAGCTGTTTTCAACATAATAATAAATAAGAATAAAGTCGGAAGTGTTTTGAGAAAAAAGTCGGAAGTGTTTTGAGGAAAAAAGTCAGTGTTTTGAGAATAAAGTAAAAATTATGAGAATAAAGTCGAAGTCTTTCAAGAATAAAGTCAGTGTTTTTGCGAATAAAGTAAAAATTACGAGAATAAAGTTGAAGTGTTTCAAAAAACAAAGTCGAAGTGTTTTGAGAATAAAGTAAAAACTACGAGAATAATCATCAAATCATCAAAGAAACCTGAAAAAAATCTACTCAGCTGTTTTCAACATAATAATAGTAACAATAATAATAAACGTTTTTGAGCAGCAAATCAGAATATTAGAATGATTTTTGAAGGATAATGTGACTGGAGTAATGATGCTAAAATTTTTGCTGTACTTTGAATCAAATAAATGCAGGCCTGGTGAGCAGAACAGACTTCTTTAAAAAATATTAAATATCTTTTGACACAATTTATTTAAAACATACATCTTTGTAACATTATAAATGTCTTTTTTGATCAATTTAATGCATCCTTGCTAAATACAAGTATTAAATAAAACAAAAATGTCATGACCATTCCTGATTATTATTATTATTAATTTAATCAAGGAAGGGGAGCACTATTACTGGACAGACCACAGCCACACTGAGTACAGCCGCTGGTCCTCTGAAGCCACCAAAGGGGCTTGTGTGTATCTGGACACTGACGGTTTCTGGAAATCAACTGAGTGTGAGGAAGAGCTTTCAGGAGCGATCTGCCACATCCCACACCGTGAGGATTCAATTCATAGTGCTAACTGCTATCTGTTCCTTTCATTAATTACTTGCATATTTTGCAAGTAATTTTTGGCTTATAAACACATTTTTTCCTCATAGATGAGACCGTCACACCTGAAGTAGACAAATGTCCTCACAAAAGCAATGGGCAGAACTGGTTCCGCTTTAAGAAGAACTGCTACACGTTACTGCTGGGGGCCTCCAGGTGGGGCAACAATGAAATCAATGACCAGATCTGCAAGTCCATAGGTACGGATGGATCATATCTGGGACCTTTAACATGCTGGACAAATTATTCTGCACAACATGTTTCATGTTTAATTTCTCTATAACATGGTCAGAGATGTTGTATAAAAGCCTATGTTTAATGATTTTTAAGTAGCATTACCAAAAGTCATATCAGAATTTCACAGTGGCCACACTATAAAGTTTCAGGAGTGACAACTGCATTTAGATACAGGAGTGGGATCTCTAAAAATTATGACTGTGTGTGTGTGTGTGTGTGTGTGTACAGAACAGAATTCTAAACATTTTTTTGACCTAACTAATATTACAGGGACTAAAGACTGGTCATGTTCAGTGATTTTTAACTGAACCACCGTCAACAGAGCCAGATTGTGTTTGGAAGGCTACTTCACAGAGTACGAACATTAAGGGTTGCCATGTCCACTTATTATAAGCAACATTTATTAAAGGGATAGTTCACCCAAAAATAAAAATCACCCCATGATTTACTCAACCTCAAGCCATCCTAGGTATATATGACTTTCACGAATTAGAAGTACAAAACGAGGATTTGTAGAAAAATTGTCAGATGATTTTGACATATGCAGAAAGGAAACTAGTTTTAAACAAAACTCGGTTCTCACCGGAGCTTATTCTACAACTACATCTTACGTCATCCGCTGGACCCACTCGCTCATGAATGTGCATACAAAAGTTAGTGGAAGCTAGAGATTACAGTATATTTAAGGTTTTAAACATGGATATTTGTCTTACACAAATGCATCAATTAGCTTCAGAAGGCTTTTATTAACCCCCCGGAGCCATGTGGAGCACTTTTTATGATGAATGGATGCATTTTATTGGACAACCATTCCGTGCCATTATAAAGCTTGTAAGAGCCAGGACATTTTTTAATACAACTCTGATTGTATTTGTCTGAAAGAAGAAAGTCATATACACCTATGATGGCTTGAGGGTGAGAAGTTTTCATTTTTGGGTGAACTATGCCTTTAAGCATCTTTAGGCCTCATCTTATAAATAATTTATTTTATCATTTATTTCCAACACATTTGGATTAAAGTTTATTGTTCTTATTTGTTGTTGTTTTTTTTTTTTTAATAGCAAGATCTGGCAACACTTAAGGCCACACGAAGAATGATAACTATGAAGTTAACTATATTAGCGTTCCACACCAGCAGACAATTCCTTCTGTTTATTTTAAACACGCACTTGTCTGCCACTTTAATTTCTCAAGTTTGTTATAGTAGGATTGATTCTGATTGGCTGTTTTATCGTTCATTGGCTAGAAAAAACAAGTAACTAGTAAAGTAATGCATTACTTTTTTTTTTTTACTTTTTTCGTAATTAGTTACTTTTTGGAGGAGTAGCACAATATTTTAATGCATTACTTTTAAAAGTAACTTTCCCCAACACTGGTAATAGCTGTGGTGTGGACTCTGCTATTGTTTACAATTGAGGAAGATTTTTGTAACTATATCTATCTTTATCTTTATAGTTATCATCCTTGGTGTGAACAGGCCTTTAGTCAAGACGTACCTCCTCCTTTTTTTCTTGCACCACAACTCACTTGTTAACTTGTCAACTAGTTGTTCAGTTTGTTTTTGTACACAAAGATTATTCTGCAAATACCTGTATTTTACTGTGAGTCAGTAACTTTTTATGCATTAAAAGGTGCACTGACAACCGATTTTAGTTTCAGCGTGCACATGGCCATTAATGGTAATCTTGTCTGTGTTTCAGCCGGGTATGGAGAAATCCTGACTATCCGTGATGAGGAAGAGAATAATTTCATCAGACAGCAGTTGCAGCCTTTCAAAAACTTGGTGATGTTCGTGTGGCTGGGAATGAGCAAAAACAAGACAGGTAAGATGATCACTTCCCAAAGTTCAGTCTTGTATGTAGTGTTATTTTAAACTGCCTGTTAGTATTAGACTAAACATTCATAATTTTACACCAAATGACAGTGTACATTAATTTTGATGTTTCTATGTTAAAGCTAATGCACTACATGACTGTTATCTGTAAACTCCGACTGGTCAAAATCTGCAGATTTCCGTCAGCTTCTTAAGACGGAAAACTAGGCCAAAATTTGGGCAAAGCCATGTAGTGTATTTCAGATGCTATGTGGAAAGATTGGGTAAGAAAGTATCAACAAGCTGTTCATTTTTGCTCTGTTTAATGTGTTTGGTTTAGATGAGCAGCTGAAGTGGCTAGATGGCAGCAATGTGCAGTTCTCTAACTGGAAATCCGGTCAAAGACCAAACGTCACAGAGCCCTTCATGGTTGGCCTCAACTTAAACGGAGAGTGGGAAATGATAACAAATCCACCTTTTTTTAATACCTTCAAACAGCGGAGCATTGTGGTGTGCAAGATTGAAAACGGTAAAGCAACACCCATGAGTTTCAGTTTGTTTTGCTTTTTTGGTATAAATTTTATTTTTATTTATTTATTATTTTTATTTAGCCTTAAACTGCAAAATGAGTACTTATTCTATTTTTTAATCATGTGGTTTTTATGACCTTAAATGAATTAAAATACAAATATTGTATATAACCTATTACAAAATGTATTTGTCACACTCCAGGGAAAAAAGTCAGTATGTATAAATAAATAAATAAATAGTAAAATCAGTAATGTAATCTAACTGTTTTAATATATTTCTTAAAAAATATCAGTTTCAGGAAATTTCAAAAGAAGATTAATTTGGAATAGAAATCTTTATATACTACCAGTCAAAACTTTTGGAGCAGTAAGATTTTTAATGTTTTTAAAGAAGTCTCATCTGCTCACCAAGCCTGCATTTATTTGATCCAGCAAGTACAGCAAAAACTGTTCAATTTTGAAATATTTGTACTACAAAAAAATTAACTAACTGCAAGCTTTGGAATGGTAAAATGTATAATGCTACAAAAGCTTTCAAGTAATAAAAATAAATGCTTACTTTTGGATCGTTCTATACATCAAAGAATCTTGAAAAAATGAACTCAACTGTTTGAAATATTGATGATGATGATAGTAATAATAATAATAATTATTATTATTATTATTAATGTTACTTGAACATCATATCAGCAAATTAGAATGATCTGAAGCAAATTCTGAAGGATCAAGATGAAAGACTAGAGTAATGATGCTGAAAATTAAGCTTTGATCACAGGAATAAATGACATTTTAAAATATTAAAATGTATTTTGGATCAAATAAATGCAGGCTTGGTGAGCAGAAGAGACTTAAAAAAAAAACTTTTAACTGGTAGTGTAAATGTAAAATACATGTCATTAGAAATAATTATGTAATAATTATATTATCTTGCTGAATTAAAGTATTTGTTTCTTTAAAAAAAAGTGCACATACATTCCTTATGTCTATATAAATATTAGCCCAACCTTGGACTTAAAAAAAGAGACTATTTTATTTATAAACTTACAATAATGTCTTTTACAGATCTCAAAGATGAATTCATGAAGGGTGTGGTTGATGTTAATACTCCGGATGGCATAAGTTATCGTCGGGTTGCCAAGAGAATGGACTGGTATCAGGCACTGCAAGAGTGTGGCCTTAACGGAGGCCATCTTGCCAGCATTCCTGACAAAGCCACTAACGATAACATGGCACTGATCGCCAAAAGAGACGGCTTTTCACTGTGGATCGGCCTCTCCAAACAAGATGTATACAATTTTTGTGTGATAATAGAAATAAATGACTGCAACTAATAGCTGTAAGCCTAAACTTTCACTCTCAGTTTCATGTAATTTGTCCGGATGTTTCTCCAGATAAGCGGGTGGCCGTTTGAATGGTCAGATGGGAATGCTGTAAAATTCACACCAGATGGATTTGTAACTGACGGCCGTGATTCTGAGGAAAAGTGTGTGTTTGTAGACTCCAAAGGCATCTGGTCGGCTGTCAATTGTCATGCAACCCAAGAAGGGGCTATCTGTTACAACCACATCAACAAGGGTAAGACAAGGACACAGCACAAACATAACTGTTCTTTTTAAAAGTTACGGCTCAAACTGGTTTCTCTTTTTTTGTTTTCAGAAACTAGTGCACATCTTTTTTCTCAGTCCAGCAGCAGTTGTCCCAAGAATGGTGATCACTTTTCGTGGGTCCTGTTTAAAGATCACTGTTATGCTTTTAACATGTACAACTACTCTGTCTTTGATATGGACAGCGCCAAGAACGTGTGTCAGAATCTAGGTGAGTGTGCATGTCCTGTATTGCTGTTTTTAACGGCATAGTTCACCCAAAAACGATTTGCTCACCCTCAAGCCATCCTAGGTATAAATGACTTTCTTCTTTCAGACAAATACAATCAGAGTTATATTAAAAAAATGCCCTTACAGGCTTTATACTGCCAGTTAAAGTCCAATAAAGTGCATCCATCATCATATAAAGTACTCCACACGGATCCGGTGGGTTAATAAAGGCATTTTGAAAAGTATCGATGCATTTGTGTAAGAAAATTATTCATATTTAAATCTTTATAAACCGCAAAAATGGGTTCCAGTAGGATGTAGTCAAAGCAAAAGCTCTGGTGAGAATATGCTAGTCTTGCGAAAACCAAGTTTTGCTTACAGCAAAGGAAAACCAGTCTCCTCTTGGCTTATATTGACATTTTTCTGTACAAAGCCTCAAATCCAACACCTATTCACTGCTATTATAAAGCTTGGAAGAGCTAGGACATTTGTAATATAACTGATTGTATGTGTCTGAAAGAAAAAAGTAATTTACACCTAGGATGGCTTGAGGATGAGTAAATCATAGGGTAAGTTTCATTTTTGGGTGAACTATCCCTTTAAAAATGTTCAGGTTAGATATGCAGAAAGAATGTAGCCAATGGCATTTAGGGACATATTTAAACTCAAATGCTAGCACAAAACATTTGTACATCTAAAAGTCATTTCCTGATGACATGAGTAGCATTTTACATGATGTATTTCCTTCCTAAAGTGTCCTAGGACCAATTTCTCAAATCCAAACCCAACATAATCACTAAAAACTGTGTAAAGCATCCAAAAACAACCTGAACGTGTCTAACAACATCTTGTGTTTCTCCTATGTTACTGGCAGATTCATCCTCCAAGCTGTTAACCATCAAGAGTAAAGAGGAGAATGATTTTGTCTCAGACTACATGAATAAGAACCCTTCCATAACGAGCCGAGTGTGGCTGGCGCTCAACGTTGACGGCAAAGGTGAAACAATGATTTATGGTGCTTTCACATTTGGTTCGATTTCCTGGTCCGAACCTGAGTTCGATTGCTCCTGCCTCACTTCTGACGTCAGTCGAACCTGGGTGCGCACCAGAAGTGCTAGTGTGAAAGCAACCTTAATTTGTCTTCAGTCATAATATTTCCTTTTAGAATAGTTGTGTATGTATGTTAACATGGATCTTTAAATGGGTCATCGGATGCCCAATTTATATTATTTAAAAAGTCCCGTTTTAAAAAACACCCTTTTACCATGTCAAAATCAACTGTATCTATTGCATGTTACTTTAAATGCAAATGAGCTCTGCTCACCCTGCCCCTCCGCGGAGTGACAAGCCTTTGTTTACTTTAGCGTGTTTAGCCGCAAAACTTGTAAACTTGCACATTATTAGGAAAGGTTAATAATGTTAAAGGATTGCAAAGATTAAAAAAACATATTGCTGTTGTAAGTGAAACTGGATCACGGATAAATCACGTGAAGCATTTATGTAGATTGGGAGGTGCATTCCATTCACAAACAAAAGGCATCCACTGCGTCTTCAGCGGCTCAGATGTCAGGAGTAAATAAGGACTACTATGTTCATTATTACATCCAACAGCAGAACACCTCATTCGCTTAGGAGCCATTCTTGTCTACGTTCCTGTTCTGGCATCGAGACCAGGCCCGGCGCCAAGGGCGCCCCCTGCAATGATCTGAAGGACCGAATCCTTCACCCCCGGAATAGGATTTTAAACGCGAAAAATTATACTGAATGCAATTTCAAATGAGGGGTTCAGCTCCGATCTGATTTGTGCCACCTCAGATTCAATTTGACCCACTCAAACCTCGCAAAACTCCTTTATTTTAACCATTCGATTCAAACGATCACCACCAGTGTATTTAAATTTCCACTGCTAAATTTAAACGTGCCTTTGCACCTTGTCTGGCGCTGAGCCAGATAGACGCGCTCCATGCTTTTACCCTATATTTAGTATTTTTAGCCACATAAAAATAATGTTTTTGTCATTTAAATTAGTTACTAGCACAAAAAAAATGCATTTGTTAAATACACAACTATTGTTGAGTTTGTTAAATGCATGTGTGTAAAGAAAGCGGCAATAATTCTTTCAATTAAAATATGACGACGTATTTTATTCACATAGAATAGCCCTCCCCTCCATTAGCCCCCCTGAGAATCATACAAGCCCCCCCGGTCAGCGTGTCCTGCCGCCGGGACTGATCGAGACAATGGTGATCAGACTGTTATAGCTCACTATAAGCTATAACAGATGGCTGGTAAGATGGCTGTGTCAATCAATCAGTCGTGGGAGCGGCTTCTGGGGGTGTTATGTCACACAGACAAGAAGCTGAGAGTGGCTTGATTTGAAAAAGGGGAATTTATTTTTACAGATTAAATAAAAACCACTGGGTGGATTTTTATCATTATAGGGTAGATACTCACACTGGCAACACACATTTATGTTCAAACAACATGCAAAAGTGAACTTTGCATCCGATGACCCCTTTAAATTACACAGAGTAAAAATGCAAATGTTTACAAATGCGAAGAGACTTCGTAGACGTATTTCAGTTCTGTAAATCTTTGTAAATCTCTGCAAAAGGTAAGCCCACAGGTTGGCATGACGGCAGCGAACTGGACTTCTCTAGCTGGGATGCAAATTCAGGGCCACTATTATCACTGCAGATGCCGCAGGTCTGCGCAGTCATGGTGACCAGCAGCGGTACCTGGACCCACACAAGCTGCTTGCAAAGCCGCAGTCGAATTGTCTGCAAAGCACCTGCCCGTGAGTCACCAACATTTCCCACCTTCAAAATGTCTTTAACATACATGTACAGTTGAGGTCAAAGCAGTTTTTTTTTTTTTGTTTAGTGATAGTTGTTCATGTTTGATGCTTGTTCTGAACAGTTACACTGCCCACTGTTCTTCAGAAAAGTCCTACAAATTCTTAGTTTTTTCAGCATTTTTGTGTATTTGAACCCTTTCCAACAATGACTGTATGATTTTGAGATCCATCTTTTCACACTGAGGACAGCTGAGGGACTCATGCAACTATTACAGAAGGTTCAAACACTCACTGATGCTTCAGAAGGAAACACGATGCATTAAGAGCTGGGGGTGAAAACTTTTGAACAGAATGAAGATGTGTACATTTTTATTACTTTGCGTAAATATTGTACTTTGTTCATTTAGTACTGCCCTTCTGAAGCTACAGAAGGTACTTGCATGTTTCTCAGAAGACAAAATAAGTTACATTCACACTGATCTTCAAATTCTAAAAGTTTTCACCCCCTGGCTTTTAATGCATTGTGTTTCCTTCTGGATCATCAATGAGTGTTTGAACCTTCTGTAATAGTTGCATATGAGTCCCTCAGTTGTCCTCAGTGTGAAAAGATGGATCTTAAAATCATACAGTCTTTGTTGGAAAGGGTTCAAATACACAAAAATGCTGAAAAAACTAAGAATTTATAGGACCTGAAGGATTTTTCTGAAGAACAGTGGGCAGTTTAACTGTTCAGAACAAACATGGGACTCATGAACAACTATCACTAAACAAACAAAGACAGCTGTGGATCATTCAGGCACTTAAGAATCAAGTGTATGTAAACTTTTAAACAGGGTCATTTTTATTAATTCAGCTATTATGTTCTCTTGTGGACTATATGTAAACGTCTTTTATGTGAAATAATTTAATCAGGTAATAGTAAATAAAAAAAATAACATGCATTTTGTATGATCCCTCTTATTTTGCCAAAATAATTAACATTTTGCAGATTCTGCAAGGTGTATGTAAACTTTTGACTTCAACTGTAGTTGGTAATATAAGTTCTATGATTTTGTAAATGTTACATTTTGACAAAACATGTTGCATTTTACATGTGCAGATCCAGGTAGCCCAGTGGCTTTGGTCTTCTTTGTCATTCTACTCATCTGCATCATCGCGGCTATCCCCTTCATCATCTACCATAAAAACAAGCATCGCTTCCATTCGACAGTACGCTACCAGCGCAACTTTGACGACGCGGACAGTGCGAGTATGATCAATGATTCAGAATAATAGCTCCGCTGAATGAAGTCAAATGACATGGTAGCTATAATGTGCCTTTTACTATAAACACTCCTCTATGCCATCAACAAAAAACACCTGCGTCAGTGGTTCAAACTAAGGTTATTTATTACTTTTCAACCCAGACATCTCGACCGTTTTTATAAAATAAAATAGGAGTGATATAATTTGAAGGGTTTTTAATGTTTAAATTAAGATGTCTGAAATGCTTGTGTATATTTTAATAGGAAGACTGCAGGTACTTACCTTACTACAAAAATTAGACTGTGTTTCTTTGGCTTCTTATATTATTATGTGATTGGATCAGGGTTTTTCACTCCTCTTCAGCAGCACTGAATATTAACTTGCGCATAAAGCTGGGAAGGTTTTAAGAATGTACGTCTTTGATGTTTTTGGTATTTTTCTTCTTTTCCTTTCAAAGATGTGATTTTAACAGAGTGTGAAGCATCCCGAAACTGTATTATTTCATTTCAAATATTTTATTTTTGTTTTTGTTTTTTTTCCTTTTTTGATTTCTGAATGCCACTTTTCATAGATTTAGTAGTCAACAGTCAATAGGACATTCCTTTACTTGCCAAAATGGTGTTTTCCTGCAGTGTTTTATTTTTCTGTGTTGATGTATCATGTACTTCTCCTGGCATTATGGCATTATTTGCCTTAATTACAGTAATATCCAAGTGCTGTATAACAGCTTATTGTAACACAGTAAACGTAGTGCACTGGTGCTGAATGATAGTTGGCACAGTCAGAGATGATATCTATGCACTCTTATGCTTAATTCGCTCAAACTACTGAGATCTGATGCACTTTAATAAGCTGTTTGAACTTCAAGCACAAATTACATGATTTTAGTTTAGGTTTTAGTACATGCTTTGTAAATATATGTTTTTTCTTGTTACTGTTAATTGTTTCTTTAAAAAAAAAAAAAATTCAAACTACACCAAAGATGCTTTGGGATTTAAAGGTAATATATATTGTAAACCCAAAAATTCACTAAAAACAACGCTGCTTTTAAATTTGTTATTTTATTTTATTTTTTTCAGAATCTTTTGTTATCCTTGTCTTTGATTTGACTACATATCAGCTTTCCTCTGTTTTGACCACAGCAGATGCTTAATAAAACAATGTATGTCTTCTAATATTATATGTCACTGTGTTAATGAATAGTAGGGAACATTTTTTTTTGCCATAGTGTTAATATACTTTGTAGTTTTAGTTGCTTAGTTGCATAATTCATCAGTGTTAATGCTGGTTTAGTACATATCCAGGCTGGCAAAATGTATTATTTAAAGGGCTCATGACATGAAAAAAAAATCCTTTGATCTTTTGGCATATAAGAGGTATTTGTATCATTAAAATATCATTATAAACAAAGCATTTATTTAATGAAGCTCCACAAATGGCTTGTTTGGATCTGAGGTGCAAGGTGATGTCACCCAGCACAAACATTTGAATAAACACTGCCTCCAGAGCAAGACATCGACAAATAGTCATCTTTTTACCATAGGCCTCTCCACTGGCATTCAGTAGCTTAACGGCTGACACTTGAATAGATAGGATCCCAGCGTAAGGAACAAGTGGATAGTTTACTTTTAATGGCATCCGGGATTGTGTCACAGGATTGTTCGGACTTCGGAGCATGTTGTTTTGTAAACAAGGCACAGTGTCATGGAGAAACATTTGTACTAAATCTGACTGCAGCTGCATCACAAACAGTAAGTAAATGATTTCATAATGCTTTGCCTGGAAATGACCATTTTTTTTTAATCATGTTGTCAAAACACATGTAATAGCGAGGGGGCGCTGATACGGTTTCCTATGCAATAACATTAGCCAATCATAGCAGTGGTCAGTTACTGAGAAGCCTTAAAAGACCCACCCCTTAAAAATAGTGTTTTTTTTTTTTTTCAGATAATTATTGTTTATTGTATTTTATTTTTTTGCAAAGAACTTAAGTAAACCTAAAGGAACATATTTTAATAATAAAATCCATGTTCTCGTGAAACAGCTCTTGCGTCATCAATGCTCGTGCAGCCGCTCTTGAAAAACTGCAGCAGCTGGGTTAGCCGGCTGGTCTCAAATAGCTATTGCAGTACTTTAATTCCAGTCACGTGCCGTCGGCGACCCACGTGGCTGGGCTATTCTAAAACTACAATCTTTTTCTTGTGAAGCCATTCTTTTGTTGATTTGGATGTATGCTTAGGGTCATTGCCGTGCTGAAAGATGAAGTTCCTCTTCATCTTCAGCTTTCTTGCAGAAGCCTGTAGGTTTTGTGCCAATATTGACTGGTATTTGGCACTGTTCATAATTCCCTCCACCTTGACTAAGGCCCCAGTTCCAGCTGAAGAAAAACAGCCCCAAACCATGATGCTGCCACCCCCATGATTTACTGTGGGTATGGTGTTCTTTTGTTGTTTTTGCGCCAAACATACCTTTTGGAACTGTTTGGAAGAGTTCAACCTTGGTTTCATAAGACCATAGCACATTTTCCCACACACTTTTGGAAGGCTTCAAATGGGTTTTTGCAAAATTGAGCTGTGCTCATATGTTTCATATGTCATATGTTCATATGAAAAGGCTTCCTTTTTGCCGCCCTACCCCAGACATATGAAGAATACAAGATAAATAAATAAAATTATTTATCATGGTCTAATTTTTTTAAATCACATAACCCTGGCATTTTAACAGGGGTGTGTAGACATTTTATATCCACTGTACTGATATTAACATAAATATAGTAAATAATTTGTGATAATACATAAATTTGACTTACAGTCTCCTGAAGAATCACACAAAAATTTAATTAGAAATTAAAGTGCAAATCAACACAAAAGTGCAAAAATACTATTATATTCAGAATTACAGGACCGTTTCAAAACTGAACACACCTGGATTTCTTTGCAGCAGTCACTGCATCAAATGACAAATTCTGAGAAACATCATTATTGATGATGACAGCAAGTCCTCTGAGACGCTCTTGGGCCATGGTAGACCTCTTAATCAGCTTGAGCTTTGTACATTACAGTCATTTTGCGCCCTATGCGCAATTATGCGCTATTTTAGGAAAATTCCGGGTATTTTGAGCAGTATGATTATAAAAATAAATATATGCTAATATAAAATTAAGTAGCCTATATAAAAGTGAAAAATAAATCTGTACTTTTTTTTTTTTACTTATCTACATAAAAAAATCAAGTCATTTTGTACTTTCACTTGAGTAAAATTTAAAACGCAGCACTTTTACTGGAGTGATATTTTATTGGTCGTATCTGTACTTTTATTCAAGTACTTGATTTGGTTACTTCGTCCAACACTGTAAAATAGGCGTATTTAATGCGTATTATACGCATATTTCACGTTAAAGGGTTAGTTTACCCAAAAATGAAAATTAGCCCATTATTTCAAGGCATCTTTCAGACGAATGCAATCATTATATTAAATATATATTAAACATTTTTTCTGGCTCCTTTAAGCTTTATAATGCAATATGCAGGTGTTTCTCTTCATCAGTCCAAAACAAGTCCAATAAAATGCATTCATCATAATAAAAAGGGGTAAAAATAAAGGCTTCCTTTAATGAATTGATGAGTTTTTGTAAGAATAATATCCATTTAATCAAGTAATAATCACTTTTTTTCTAAACTGCGCTTACAGTTGTACATGGAAACAGCTCAGAACGGATGACGTATGACGCTCAGAAGTAGGGAATGTGGACGTAATTTTCATGTCAAAATAGTCCATCTGCCTTCAGTGGTTCAACCATAATTTTACAAAGCTACGAGAATACCTTTTGTACGCAAAGAAAACAAAAATAACTACTTTTGTCAACGTTATTGTTGTTTTCTTTGCGTACAAAGAGTATTCTCGTAGCTTCGTAAAATTATGGTTGAATGGCAGATGGACTATTCTGACAACGTCTTTCATACGTTTCTGGGTCTTGACAGTGTTATTTACTTGGCAGTCAATGGGACAGTCAAAAAGAAGACCTAAGACGATCAAACCTTTTACGGGTTTGGAACGACATGGGGGTAAGTGATTAATGACTACATTTTCATTTTGGGGTGGAGTAACCCTTTAAGGGTGAGTAAATAATTGGCTAATTTTCATTTTTGGATGAATTAACCTTTTACCTCAGTGATTCTCAGACGTGACCAAGTACTACCTCAGAGAAAATATTTGGCTCTCCAAAAACCAACATAATGGCCAACATTAAAATACAGTAGCATAGCAGGCCTAACTATTCAGCTACAGCTCTGCACAGTTCAAAAACAAGGCAGTTTTATTCCCAATTATAATATTTATTGCTGTTATCCACTTTAACTTTGTAAATACTATTTAATTTCAATATTAACACTGCACAGTGCTAACAAATAGGTAAATAAAAAACTTAAATAATGATTCAGTTGTACCTAAAATTTTAATAAAAACGGTTCTGTACTTAAACATACAAAACTTTACTCAAATAAAGATTAAATTGAAATATATTGTGTTTTAGCATTAATTTATATTTAATTTAGTGATTTCTCTGCGTACCACACTTTTACCTAAGCCAACAGCCTAAATACGCAAAAACGTGTGAAATGCATGTATTTTACGTGTTGTTGACGTGGTAATATTCATGTTTATGATGTTTGGCCTTCCATACAGACATGGTTCTTGTTTACAATGTAAGTCATAAGTCAACCGCCAAAAAAAAAATCAAGTAGTCTGAACCGGGTTTAACATTCAGATAACAGGCATAATTACGCATGATTTGTTGATTATTATCAGTGAAGTCTTACAAAGTGGAAATATATTACCTAATGCTGCTGCCAATAATGTGCACATTTTATTTTATTTTTATTAAATCTATATTATTATTTTAATACATTTTATACGATACATATCCCATTTATGCATTGTTAATTTTTCAATTTATTTATTTATTAGTTTGATTCATTTATGAAATTCATTCATTTTCACTTTTATTTTTGTCTCCTGATTTGTCCTGTTATTGCTGTACATCTACATCTGGTTTGTCAAACGGTATTGATTAGTTAATGACTTATACAGCAGTACTGTAACTGCAGGGTGTCAATTACAGTCTCTCT
>CM065137.1:16445000-16540000 GCA_033026305.1 Cirrhinus molitorella | reverse complement strand
TTTATCCATGTCTCCTCTTCTCTTATTCCCAGATGTTGACATTTTTTTAACGTTTTATTAGACGTGCTGCAAGTGTATGCTAACTGATGTCCCGATGGATAGGTCAGTAAGCTATGATACAGTTCAAATGTACGCATCTAACCTCCTAACCATGCAGCAGATTTGTTCTCAGTGAATCTCTGCCCAAAATGTCCCTCCCTAACATTTTTGTTGGGGAAAAATATGTTATAGGTGAAAATTGTGCCGAAATTCATTCGTTAATGAAATTAACACTGAGGTTATCCTATGAAATTGTCACTACTGAAACAGTTACGACCGAATCATTTGGTGAATTTTCGATAGTGGCATCTTTGTTTTTTTGGTTGTTATCCCATAAAATTGTCACTACCGAAACAGTCACTGCTGAAACATTTGGTGAATTTTTGATAGTGGCATCTTTGTTTTTTTGGGTGTTATCCCATAAAATTGTCACTACTGAAACCGTCATGACCGAATCATTTGGTGAATTTCGATAGTGACATCTTTGTTTTTTTGGGTGTTATCCCATAAAATTGTCACTACCGAAACAATCACGACAAAAACATTTTGTGAATTTTCAGTAGTGGCATCTTAGTTTTTTTGGGGGGAGGGATGTTATCCCGTAAAATTGTCACTACTAAAACAGTCATGACCGAAAAGTTTGGTGAATTTTCGATAGTGGCATCTTTGTTTTTTGGGGTGTTATCTCGCAACATTGTCACTACCGAAACAATCATGACCAAAACATTTTGTGAATTTTCAGTAGTGGCATCTTAGTTTTTTGGGGGGAGGGATGTTATCCCGTAAAATTGTCACAAAATTGCCGAAATTCATTCGTTAATGAAATTATACGTTATTGAAATTATACGTTAATGAAATAACACTGAGGTTATCCTATAAAATTGTCACTACTGAAACAGTTACGACCGAATCATTTGGTGAATTTTCGATAGTGGCATCTTTGTTTTTTTGGTTGTTATCCCATAAAATTGTCACTACCGAAACAGTCACTGCCGAAACATTTGGTGAAGTTTTGGTATAGTGACATCTTTGTTTTTTGGGTGTTATCCCGTAAAATTGTCACTACTAAAACCGTCATGACCAAATAATTTGGAGAATTTTCGATAGTGGCATCTTTGTTTTTTTGGGTGTTATCCCATAAAATTGTCACTACCTAAACAGTCACGACAAAAACATTTTGTGAATTTTCGATAGTCGCATCTTTGTTTTTATGTGGTGTTATCTCGCAACATTGTCACTACCGAAACAATCACGACCAAAACATTTTGTGAATTTTCAGTAGTGGCATCTTAGTTTTTTGGGGGGGAGGGGTGTTATCCCGTAAAATTGTCACTACTAAAACAGTCATGACCGAAAAGTTTGGTAAATTTTCGATAGTGGCATCTTTGTTTTTTGGGGTGTGTTATCCCATAATCCCATACGTAACGGAGGCACAGGGGCTATTCTATATGAATAAAATACGTCGGCATATTTTAACTGAAAGGATTATTGCTGCTTTCTTTATACACATGCATTTAACAAACTCACAAACATCATTGTGTATTTAACAAATGTCTTTTTTTGTGCTAGTAACTAATTTAAATGACTAAAACATTATTTTTATGTGGCTAAAAATACTGAATATGGCTTAAAAGCACTGAGCACATCTATCTGGCTCAGCGCCAGACAAGACGCAAAAGCACGTTTAACTTTAGCAGAGAAAATTTAAATACACTGGTGGTGATCGTTTGAATCGAATCTTTAAAATAGACTACGTTGGAGTGGGTCAGACTGAATCTGAGGTGGCACAAGTCAGATCGAAGAGGTACTCCTAGTTTGAATTGCGTTTAAAATTGTATTCCGGGGTCGGTCCTTCAGATCATTGCAGGGGGGGCTTCAGGACGTCATAGCCCTTGGCGCCGGGCTTGGTTATCCCACAAAATTGTCACTAAACAAAATTGTCAAAAAAGCAAAGAGGCCACTATTGAAAATTCACCAAATGTTTGGGTTGTGAATGTTTTCGGAAGTGACAATTTTATGGGATAACACCCGCCCCCCATAAAAACAAAGATGCCACTAGCGAAAATTCACCAAATGTTGGGGAGGGTGTGGGGGTGTTATCCTGTAAAATATTTTTCGGTAGTGGCATTTTGGGGTGTTATCCCATAAAATTGTCACTACCGGAACAGTCATGACTGAAACATTTGGAGAATTTTCGATAATTGCATCTTTTTTTTTTTTTTAGTGGTGTTATCCCATAAACCGTAACAGTCACGAACCAAAACATGTCATTATTGTTTCAGTAGTGACAAAAGGGAACACAACATTTTATCAAAGTTATGTTTTTTTTTTTTTTGGTATTTTAGTATGTTTTAGTAGTGTGTTAGAATGTGAGTTAAAATTCTGTAATGTGATGTGGTCGCTACCAAAACATTACTGTCACTACCGAAACATGGAATTTTGTCAAAAATAAGTCAAATATAAAGTATACTGAATTATCAACAAAAATGTTACATCTACTTAACTGTCTTTACCTTATAGGCTTGAGATTTAACTTAGATTTTCTTCCATGTGTTTGTGGGAACCTTGTGGGAGCATGTACTGCTTGAGTGTGTGATTTATCAGCTCTTCTAAGATGTTGACATTGTTGCTGCTAAAAGGACAGTGAGGGCCAAATGCAGCATCCAGTGTTGTATCGGAGTGTTGTCCTCCAGCCTCAGACCCCTCCTCCTCCTCCTGCTGTGTGTGTCTGCGTGTTTGTAAGCTGTTGGACTGTGACCGTATTGAAGGGACATTGAGAAATCTTGACCTTTCTGCCTTGAATCCCTGCATTTCGTCAAGCAGACCAGCTCTTAAAAGCAGGACCAGTCACTACACTAGATTAAACGCATGGCTCGAGAGTAATATGTTGCTGTGTGCACGTATACATGGCTTGTAGATCTTTTTATTGGACCAATGTCAAGGTTACTTCTCATCTTTAGCCTCTACACCACTACAGACCTAACACAGCCTGTCCCACGACACCTTGGGTCTAAACCGCCACAATAATTTAATCATCACCATGTTTCTATTAGTTTTTAATGAGTATTTCTAAATATAACTTTACAGGAATAATATAATGCACTTCTTATGAGTCTACTTATAACGTCAAACAAGCATGATTTAGATCTGTGGTTTTTTTTGGGGGGGTTCTTTGGTAATAAATGTTTGTGGCTTACCCTCCTTGTGAAGGGTGTCAATGATTGTCTTCTGGACAACTGTCAGATCAGCAGTCTTCCCCATGATTGTGTAGCCTAGTGAACCAAACTGAGAGACTATTTTGAAGGCTCAGGAAACCTTTGCAAGTGTTTTGAGTTGATTAGCTGATTGGCATGTCACCATATTCTAATTTGTTGAGAGAGGGAATTAGTGGGTTTTTGTTAAGTGTGAGCCAAAATCATCACAATTAAAAGAACCAAAGACTTAAACTATACTTCAGTCTGTGTGCATTGGATTTATTTAATACACAAGTTTCACAATTTGAGTTGAATAACTGAAATAAATGAACTTTTCCACGACATTCTAATTTATTGAGATGCACTTGTAGATAACAGGGTAAAATGCAAGACAATTAATAGGGCCATATAAAATCTGTTTTATTTTTTCCCAAATTCAATTAAATTTTTATCCAAATTCCGTTTTTTACTTTTAATTTGTCTACACTCTGTTTTAATGGTTAAATAAAAAAAAGAAAAAAGCATCAATCAAAAAGCATGTCTCAAATCATGAAATCATTTTAAGGCCCAATTAAATAGTTTTTTTTTTTTTTTTTTTTTTATCAAATTCAGTTTTATTTTTTTTTTTTATCAAATTCTGTTTTCTATTCATTTTCTGGACTCAATGGTTTCATTACATTTTAATAATCAAAAACATCTCTAATAAATTAATAGATTTTTTTTTTAAATAAAGTATCAATGTATTATTATTTTCTTTTTTTCTTTCTTGCTTTCTTTCTTTCTTTCTTTTATTTATTTTTTCAGAAATACTGTGTTGTGTTAAATTCTGTTAAGTAATTTTTCTGGTAAATATTTCTTAAAAAAATAGTTTTAATAATAATTTTATTAGTAGTAGTAGTAGTAGTACTATCGGTACATTATGTGATGTATTTCAGTCACAGTTTCTTCAAGTTAAACCAAACTTTTTGCAAATGCTGTTATGTTGACTCTAGAACTTTTGTTTTGATCAAAATTTGATGAAACATTTGCAATTTCCTAATTCGCTTATTATTAAATTATAAATAAAAACAATAATAAAAAGTAGACAGCAACTGTTTTTATGCATTGTCATATCTCATCTTTAGTTCTGTTTCTCTTTTTTCATTCCTGGGTTTTCTTGCTTTTGTCAGAAAGCGTCAGTTTGGCATTTTATTGAGCTGTAGTATTGGAAGTATCACTACGGTACATCCTGGTCATCTGTAGTTAAACAAAACTCTTTTTTGGGGCCATAAAATGCCATAAACGAAAACCGCTCCATGACATTTGCTCTATACAGTAAAATCCAGTTTTATGACTGGATTCTACGATTACGTCTGCATTTTCCGCATCACTGAAATCATATTGCCCTAAATATAGTGAAAAGTATGTGGACACTCCCTTCTCATTACCATGTTTGGCTAAGCCTTTTAATTCATGAAAACGGTGTCTTTAAAGTGATGCTTTACTGAGTCAAGTGTGGAAAAACTTGACTGATCTGCTCAAAGTCTAGACCTGAAATCTACCAAATACCTTAAGATAAATCATCCATCACTGCACTGATGCTCATGCACCTAAATGGGAACAAATGCAGGTTTCAGTGTTTAGTAGAAAGCCTTCACAGAGCAATGGAAAGTTTTAGAGAGAAGAAACTCCTATTGGTTTTGAAATTAAATGCTTATCAAACACACAGAAGTGTCCACATAATAGTACTTATGGTGATCCTATGACGTTCAGACCTAATTACTCTGTAATATAAAGCAGGTAAGGGTGCAGGAATAGGTAATGAAGAATATTATCATGTATCTTAGCTTTTTAGCATCCTTTTTGTATAATGAGCACTAATGGGCTTCGACTAAGAGCACAGAGTTATCAGTCGAGTTAAGGAATGAGCTCAGAGCAGGAAATGTAATTATTTTAATTGTTTACTTTCTAACCTCCTTTCCTAAGCAAAAAGGCAAAGTAGCAAGCATTAATCTGTGCTTCTCCAGCTGCAGCCTACATGTGTTCTTGTTCATTGTTTTACTTGCCTTTTCATTCTCTTTTCTCTAACTTTCTCCTGTACTGCCAGTGTCTCTGAGGCTATGTTTAGAATAGCAGCTTTCGTATTCTTTCATACTATTTCTGAAGTATGTACTGTGGATAGTAGTTGAAATTTATTTTACGCTTGCCAAAATGTGCATTATATTTGGTATCCCACAATGCTGATTTGACCTTCCATTGCCAACATGTGACTATGATTATTACATCATGTGTTTAATTCAGCTTGGTTTCAAAATGGACCGTAATTACATAATTTAAAGGGGTAGTTCAACCAAAAATGAAAATTGTCATTATACTGAGCCTCATGTCCTTGTGCCCATATGACTTTCTTTTATTAGTAAAAACCTAAAAGAAATTTGAAGACTATTTAAAATTTTTGTTCATGTAATGAAAGTGAATGGGGTCCAAAACAATATTGGACATTTAATTTAATTTAATTTAGTTTAATTTAGTTTAGTAATTAAACAAATTATGGAAGTAAAATGGGTTGCAAATGCTGTGTTATGCTGACCCTAAAACATTTTTGCACAAAAATAGATTAAAAATATGCAATGACTGTTTTAAAATATTTTTGGACTATTGTTAATTTTTGTTCACGTGATGAAAGTGAATGGGGTCCAAAACAATATTGGACATTTATTAAATAACCCATTTATTTTATTTTATTTCATGTCATGTCATGTCAGTAATGAAACAAATTATGGAAGTAAATGGGTTGCAAATTCTGTGTTATTCTGACCCTAAAACATTTTTGCACAAAATTAGATTACAAATATGCAATCACTGTTTTAAGCTATTTTAAGGCTATTTTCTATTTTTGTTCATGTAATGAAAGTGAATAGGGTCCAAAATATTTTTTTATTTTTTTATTTAATTATATATATATATATATATATATATATATAATTTTATGATCTTATTTTATTTAGTTTTTTTATTATTCTTACTGTATTTTATTTTATTTTATGATTTTATATCTTATTTACTTTTATTTAAAAAAATTTTTTTTTTATTTAATTGTATTATTTTTTTATTTAATTGTATTTATTTAATATTATTTTTCACTGTTTTTGTCAGTAATAAAACAAAGTGTTGAAGTAAAATGGGTTGCAAATGCTGTTATGTCTACTCTAAAACATTTTTACACAAAATTAGATTAAAATATGCAGTGACTGTTTTAAGATATCTTAAAACTATTTTCAATTTTTATTCATGTAATGAAAGTAAATAGTCCAAATAAATTTATTTATTTGTTTGTTTATTTGTTTATTTTTGTGTTTTATTGTATTGTATTATTTGTATTATTTTATTTTATTTTATATTTTATTTTTTCATGTTTTTGTCAGTAATAAAACAAAGTATGGAAGTAAAATAGGTTGCGGCAATGCTGTTATGTTGAGCCTAACATTTTTGCACAAAATTAGATTAAAAATATGGAGTGACTGTTTTAGAATATTTTAAGACTATTTTCAATTTAATGTAATGAAAGGTAATGGGGTCCGAAACAATATTGGTCTTTTTATTTTATTATTTTTTGTTTAGTTTTATTTTATTTTATTTTTATTTAAATGCTGTGTGTTTAATGTTTAATGTTAACCCCAAAACATTTTTTGCACAAATTAGATTAAATTAGGTTAGAAGAAAATTAAAAAAAAGGTTTGGAATGTCTTTAGAAAGGTGGGTACATTTTGTGTATATTTATGTTTGGGTAAATTTTGGGTTATTTTATTTTATTTTATTTTATTTTAACAAAGTATGGAAGTCAAATTTGTTGCAAATGCTGTTATGTTGACCCTAGAACATTTGTTTACAAAATTTGATTAAAAATATGCAATTCCCTAATTTGCTAATTGTTAAATTGTAAATAAAAACAATAATAAATGCATAAAAAGTAGGCAGCAACTGTTTTTATGCATTGTCATATCTCATCTTTAGTTCTGTTTCTCTTTAGCCCTCTTTGTGTTTGGACTCTACTCCTTCACTCCTGGGTTTTAGCATTTTATTGAACTGTAGAATTAAAAGTATCATTACAGTACATCCTGCTCGTCTGTAGTTAAACAAAACTCTCTTTTGGGGCCTCCATTAGGCCAGTGGCCTGAAAGTCAATAGAACTGCTTTCCTGCCCGGAATCCAAAGCCACGGTCATTCACACAAGCAGCACCTCCAAAAAGCCGCGTTTCTCTATTGACTCCACAGTTAACACTACTGGCAAAAATCCTGACCTCCTATAAAAGGCCAAATGCCTGCAAGGTACAGCAATCATATCCTGGCTGTATTTCAGGGTAGGAATTTTGAGGCCATATTTATTCCCAGTCACCAAGCAACACAGACTCAGCCCTCAAAATAGAGCAATAGCAATATGTACTTGGCTTCACACATTCTCGCAGACTATACATCCTATTATATAACAGTGATTCTCAACTGAAGGAACTTTCATTTTGCATTTTTAGTTTTCAGTAAATTAATTACTTTTTAAAATTGCTTTTTGAGGGAAAAATGCACTTCCATTCAAAAGTTTGGGTAAAGTTTTAGTAAAAAAAATTTTTTTAAATAAACACTTTTATTCAGCAAGGACACATTACATTTTTAGAGTTTTATAACATTTATATCTTTACAAAAGATTTCTGTTTCAAATGTTCTTTTAAACTTTCTGTTTATCAAAGAATCAGATTCCACAACAATATTAAGTCTCCTACTTTGATAATAATGAGAAAAATGTTTCTTGAAATCAAATCGGCACATTAGAATGATTTCTGAAGGATCACATGACACTAAAGACTAAAACTTCAGCTTTGCATCACAGGAATAAATTACATGTCAATATACAAGAAAAAGAAAAAAGAAATATTTTAAATAGTAATAATATTTCACAATATTGCTGTTTTTACTGGATTTTTGGTATATAAATGCACCCTTGGTGAGCATAAGAGACTTCTTTAAAAACCTTCAAATAAATCTCCCAAATCCTAAACTATTTAAATGTAGTTTACATAGATTTTTAAAGTTTATGTAAATATAAAATATAATAGTTTTTGAATATATTGTAAATAAATCCCAAAAAAGAAAAAGTTGTCTTATTGATGAGGGTTTGGTGGTACAGAAGACATAAATGGAAAACATTGTCATTGATCAAGGTAATGTTGATTAGATAACTAGCTTTAGGACTTGTAGGTGCAAAACAGGACTGGAGGAAACCAAGTCATCACCCAAGATGGATTCTGTTTCATGAACTTAATTCCTTAAAGGGACAGTCCATCCAAAAATGAACATTCTGTCATCATTTACTCAACCCTGTATGTGTTTCTTATTTCATAAAGAATATATGAAGGTCACTGAGATTGGAGAGTAAGACTTAAAGTGATATTTCCCCCCAAAAAGACAATTTTGTCATTTACTCACTCTTGAGTTGTTTTGAAACTTTGTATGAGTTTCTTTCTTCTGCTGAACATAAAAGAAGAGGTTTTGAAGAATATCGGTAACTGAATAGTTGCGGGGACTTTCAAAAATATGGACGGCGGAAAAAACTATGGAAGGTCAGTGTTGTCCTTAAAATTGTTCTGTTTTATGTTTAGCAGAAGAAGAAACTCACAAGTTTGAAATAACTCAAGGGTGTTCAGAATTTTGGATGAATAAGATGTGAGGACAAACAAATGGAGGGCTGTCACTAACAATTACTCTGGTAATCGAGTAATCAGTCAATTATTCTGACGATTAATCAAGTAATCGAATAATTATAATTATAATTCATTTACTTTTTTGGTAATAAAAATAGACCTAAGCAAACAATAGTCTTTAAAATTACTTTAAGGAACACCTTTTTTGAAAATAGGCTAATTTTCCAACTCCCCTAGAGTTAAACAGATGAGTTTTACTGTTCTCAAATCCATTCACTTTTAGCATAGCTTAGCATAAATCACTGAATCTGATTAGACCGTTAGCATCTTGCTCTAACATTACCAAAGAGTTTTGACATTTTTCCTATTTAAAACTTGACTCTTCTGTACATTGCGTACAAAGACTGACAGAAAATAAAAAGTTGTGATTTTCTAGGCTGATATGGTTAGGAACTACAGGTCCTTCTCAAAAAATTTGCATATTGTGATAAAGTTCATTATTTTCTGTAATGTACTGATAAACATTAGACTTTCATATATTTTAGATTCATTACACACAACTGAAGTAGTTCAAGCCTTTTTTTTGTTTTAATATTGATGATTTTGGCATATAGCTCATGAAAACCCAAAATTCCTATCTCAAAAAATTAGCATATTTCATCCGACCAATAAAAGAAAAGTGTTTTTAATACAAAAAAAGTCAACCTTCAAATAATTATGTTCAGTTATGCACTCAATACTTGGTCGGCAATCCTTTTGCAGAAATGACTGCTTCAATGCGGCGTGGCATGGAGGCAATCAGCCTGTGGCACTGCTGAGGTGTTATGGAGGCCCAGGATGCTTCGATAGCGACCTTAAGCTCATCCAGAGTGTTGGGTCTTGCGTCTCTCAACTTTCTCTTCACAATATCCCACAGATTCTCTATGGGGTTCAGGTCAGGAGAGTTGGCAGGCCAATTGAGCACAGTAATACCATGGTCAGTAAACCATTTACCAGTGGTTTTGGCACTGTGAGCAGGTGCCAGGTCGTGCTGAAAAATGAAATCTTCATCTCCATAAAGCTTTTCAGCAGATGGAAGCATGAAGTGCTCCAAAATCTCCTGATAGCTAGCTGCATTGACCCTGCCCTTGATAAAACACAGTGGACCAACACCAGCAGCTGACATGGCACCCCAGACCATCACTGACTGTGGGTACTTGACACTGGACTTCAGGCATTTTGGCATTTTCGTCTCCCCAGTCTTCCTCCAGACTCTGGCACCTTGATTTCCGAATGACATGCAAAATTTGCTTTCA
The DNA here is from genome assembly GCA_033026305.1 of Cirrhinus molitorella. Taxonomy (NCBI): domain Eukaryota; kingdom Metazoa; phylum Chordata; class Actinopteri; order Cypriniformes; family Cyprinidae; genus Cirrhinus; species Cirrhinus molitorella. Next base: position 16,529,800 of record CM065137.1, on the reverse strand, counting down.
TCCGAAAAAAGTACTTTGGACCACTGAGCAACAGTCCAGTGCTGCTTCTCTGTAGCCCAGGTCAGGCGCTTCTGCCGCTGTTTCTGGTTCAAAAGTGGCTTGACCTGGGGAATGCGGCACCTGTAGCCCATTTCCTGCACACGCCTGTACACGGTGGCTCTGGATGTTTCTACTCCAGACTCAGTCCACTGCTTCCGCAGGTCCCCCTCTCGTTGTGCAGCGTTTTCTGCCACACTTTTTCCTTCCCACAGACTTCCCACTGAGGTGCCTTGATACAGCACTCTGGGAACAGCCTATTCGTTCAGAAATTTACCTCTTGCTTGAGGGTGTCAATGATGGCCTTCTGGACAGCAGTCAGGTCGGCAGTCTTACCCATGATTGCGGTTTTGAGTAATGAACCAGGCTGGGAGTTTTTAAAAGCCTCAGGAATCTTTTGCAGGTATTTAGAGTTAATTAGTTGATTCAGATGATTAGGTTAATAGCTCGTTTAGAGAACCTTTTCATGATATGCTAATTTTTTGAGATAGGAATTTTGGGTTTTCATGAGCTGTATGCCAAAATCATCAATATTAAAACAAAAAAAGGCTTGAACTACTTCAGTTGTGTGTAATGAATCTAAAATATATGAAAGTCTAATGTTTATCAGTACATTACAGAAAATAATGAACTTTATCACAATATGCTAATTTTTTGAGAAGGACCTGTATACTCTCATTCTGGCGTAATAATCAAGGAACTTTGCTGCCTTATCATGGGTGCAGCAGATGGGATGATATTACACAGTGCCTGAAAATAGTTCCCAGCTAGGTAACTTTCAGTGTGATCGGCACTAAGCCACTAAAAGTTAATAGTAAAATAGCTGGAGACTATTATTCAGCTGCTGCGTAATATAATTCCTAAATTCCTTGATTATTACGCCGGAATGAGAGTATAGTTCCTATCCATATCAACCTAAATAATCACAACTTTTCATTTTGTGTCAGTCTTATGACACGATGTAACTACAGAAGAGTCAAGTTTTAAATAGGAAAAATATCAAAACTCTTTGGTCATTTTTGAATGAGATGCTAACGGTCTAATCAGATTCAATGATTTATGCTAAGCTGTGATGAAAGTGCTACCGCCAGGCCCGGAGATCGGCTGAATGGATTTAAAAAAACAGTAAAACTCACTAACTATATTGACGCATTCTCCTGTGTTTGCATAGGTTTATAAATAATTTACCTTACAAATATGATGAAATGGTGCACACTGGGTTCCCAGATTAATGTTTATATGCAGAGATGGAGTTTGAGATGCTCCACACATGTAAATGATAACAGTGAACAGTGTTGTGAACAGAGAGGCTCTGAGACGCATGTATGTAATTGGAGCACACATATTAAACTTGGACACTATCTAAGCCAAACAAGTGTATCTTAGTCTCATCAGACCACAGGACCATGGTTCCAGTAATTCATGTTCTTGGACAGGTTGTCTTCAGCAAACTGTTTGCTGGCTCTCTTGTGAGCTAGCTTCAAAAGAGGCTTCCTTCTGGGATGGTGCCCATGCAAACCGACTTGTTGCAGTGTGCACTTTAAAGCAATGCTGGCAGCACTCATGCATCTGTTTTTCAAAGCCAGGTTCTTCACCTGACGCACAGAATGAGTACTCAACTTCGTTGATCGACCCTTGCAAGGCCTGTTCTGAATGGAACCCATCTTGGAAAACCTCTGTATGACACTGCATGATTACAAGATACACAACTTTGTATAGTCCTGTCAAGCAGACAAAAACATAAACATGATGAATAGGACATGTGGCTTTGCATGGTTAAACAACTGGTGTTATCCCTTAGGGTGTACTCACTTTTGTTGCTAGCTATTTTGACAATAATGGCTGTATGTTGAGTTATTTTCAGAGGACAGTAAATCTATACATATCCAAGTTTCATTGAAAAGATATACTAAAATGGTTGCTGAAATGTGAGGGGTGTACTCACTATTGTGAGATACTGTAAATAATAACATTGTGCTTATTATGAGTGGTCATGTGACATATGTTTTCGGTTGTGTAGTGTGGATGGAGATCATTTCTGAAACGCGTTTAAATAGCCAGTAAAAACGAGAATCGTTTTAATTTTAAAACACTGTTTTACTAGTGTAAACAGGGCCTTAGCATCTTTATTGTTTTTCTACAAAACAAATAATGGGGAATTAGCATATGGTTTTGCTCTGACTTTCTGGCTGCGGCTTGAGGAATGGATTTGTTTGTAGATCACACAGATTTAGATGGCTTCATTTGCATGTGGTTTGTTGTACGACGCTTTATTTAGAGTAAATCAGCAGCAGCAGCAGCAGCGAGTGAATCCGTACCTTATTAGCAGCGCGACTCCTCTCTCATCATGAACCCTGAACGACTCCATACCACCGTAATTAAAGCGCTAAAATCAAAGCAGCTTGATGTTAAATAACAACACAAAGAATAGGAGCCGATCACTTCATCTAACAGATTATGGGGTCCAAGAACTTAAATGAGTGCTTTACTCTAGGCTTTTCATACCTTTAAAAAGCAAAACCCACCCCCTGAAATTGGCTGCCTTGGTTCTCTCGGCTTTTCTAAACAAAATTAGTACCTTCTTTCATCGAAACGCCAAAAAGCAGCACCGTTTCATTAAGAGCAGTCTAGAGTTTTGTTTGATAGATGAGCCTGTTGTTTGCAGGTTGTCATTACTGGTTACACATTAGCTTACTGTATTCATTTCCCAACTTCCAAATGTCAAAAAGCCTGCCGCTTATTAAAGAATAAAAGGATCCCGAACGATTTTTAAAATCATGTGTTGTTGTAAAATCATTGCTTTAGCTTCATCATGCAACTGTTTAAAAATGCTTGAATTTATGGCCTGCTCATTATCGTTTTGACCGTGTTGTTCAGTCAATATGTCAAACCAGAGATCCAGAGGAATATTAACAAGACTTTTGTTGGTTTTTCCATCCTGAATGTCAAGAACACAAACACTCTTGAAGCGAATAAGGGCTCTGTGAGAGTGCCAGGAAGTGGCGTGGTTGGATGACTGTGGGCTTGGCTTTATGGTGCCATTAGTATTCTGCGTCTACAGTCATCCTCATGTTTGTAGTGATATCGTTCTGAGTGCTTTCTGTTCAACACTGACCCATAGTTTACTCGTCCTTGCAGAAATTACCCTGGAGGCTGACAAAATGCACTGAGAAGCTTTCTAAACTCTCCCCTGCCAGTAGTCCTCATCAACACTGCATCAGATTACTGACAAGTGGCCTTGTTTCTGAACTCACAAAGTGACAACTTTATGATTTTGTGACATTATTTAGTTGTTTTCCCCTTGTGACAAATGTACTTAAAGCATATATCTTGACGTGAAGCGAGAATCACATAAAAGCTCTGTCCATTCTACATTCTGCTAAAACATTCACACGTTTGCAATTTGATGCAGTATCGATTATTTTGTATGTAAGCTCCTCTCTATAGTTCTTTTTTCTAGCTGAGTTTATTGTCACTGACGAATGTTTTTTTTTTTTCTGAGGTAGCTTAAATGTCACGTTACATGACATATTGTTTAGAGTCTGTTATATAACCGCCTTTCCGCGGTTGAAACACTGAATGAGCGATTACATCAGTGGCGTTCCGTCCATATAAGCTGCTAATGCTCCGCATACCCAGGCCGTCTGAGAGAATGCGTTCACGTGTTAATTAATATAAACATGGTTGTCAGTTGATCCCTTGTGTTTGTGATGTAACTTAAAGTGTAATAAAGAGTTGGGAATAAGTACGTCAAATTATTTACTTGCCAAACAACAGCAATTCTCTGTAAATGTCACATGCGGAAACTTCCGGGCAAGCGGATTCTCCACAGCTTACTAACCTCCGCTCTATTGCAATGACTCCTCAGGATTCACGCGCGTTCACTGCTTTCGCTGATATGCGCGTGATTTCATTGGCGAGGTAAGCTGTCCGCGAAGCGCTCGCCCAAGCTGAAAAATGCGCCGTTGCTGCCAGATTTCGACTGCCGAAAATCACATTGTGTTTGATGCACAACTGACTCGACTAAATCAAATTAAAAAACATCTTAACTGTATATTTTCATAATTTCTCAAGCAATTAAAAATTTGAAAGTCTACTGAAAACCTAGAAGATGTTATTGTCAACATGCCTAAGTGGTTTAAATAAAAATATATAGAAATAGTATAATATATAAAAGTATAAAAAAAGTTTTTATTTATTTATTTATTATTATAATTTTTTTTTTTTAATATTAACAAATAGGGGGAAAAGAGGAAATAAAATCAGATTTTTTTTTTTTTTTTTTTTTTATTGTTGTTTGCAACTTACTTGGCAATTTTCTAAATATATTATTATTATTTGCATTTTGCATGGTCGTAGTATCACCTGGGTAGGAGTTATATTCACTGGTGATTAATAATAATAATAATAAAATAATTCAGTCGAAGCAGAGATATAGAACGGGGAATCCCCCACCTCCCCACCCTCTTAATATTACGTATCATAAAAGAATACGTGTAAACGTTGTTTTGCGTTTTTTATTTGGAAAAGCAGCTATGTTTTTCTAGCATTAAAATAACTATAGATAAACCTGAAACGATACAAGAAAGATTGGAGATGAGATTTATTCACAAATAAGGTAGGAAATGTGCATACTTTTACATCGACACATGCCACAGTGTTTTCCTCGTTAAGTTGGTCCTAAAAGCTGGTTGGGGGCTGGGACTCAGCACTCAGCATACCCGGTAAAAAAAGTCACCGCTCACCACTGGATTACATGAGACAGTATACGGATTTTGGTAAGTTGTGTTCTTTCTTTTAACATACTTTCGGGTACCTATTCTTGTTTATTTCGCCCTAACTGAAAACAGGCTAGACTAATCGATTCTTGGGATTTAAGAATGGATATCGTTTTGTAAAAAAATGAAAATTTAAATGTTTTTACCCAGCCCTAGCAATTATGCTTTTAGATGGGTGAGGTCATGAGCAGGGGATGTAGATTACGATGCTTTTAATATCACGTAAATTTGTCCCCCTCACTTTTCCGGGCAAATGTGTTCGTATAGAGGCTATCAAGGGCCGGTGTGAATAAATATAGATCTCAATTCAAAGAGACAGGATAGTCTGTGCATGACCTGTTGTTTTAGCGCTAAACATTCTATGCAGTGTGTGTTTTATTCATACTCGAAGCCAGAGGGCGCTCTCGCACAGAAAGTCATACAAGGAAATCCCTAATATGTTCAAAAGCATCTAGCTATCGCTGTATGAAAACAGCTGTTTTCACAGAAAAACAGAAACTTTTGGAAACATGAAGACATTAAACACACATTTGCGACAATATATTTTATTGTGTTTATTTGGGTTTTTCTTTAGGTAATAAATAAAGTATATAAAAATGCAGTGCTAGTTGACACAGCATTTATTACAGTATAGAAAATATTCTGCATTATGTGATAAAAATGAAAATCATTATTATTGGTTATTGTCCAGCAGTGTATCTGATTTCTTAGCCAATTAAAAGCTCGGAATAAGAGAACAATTAAAGTTGCCTATATACTACCAGGCAAAAGTTTTATTTAAATTTTTTTTTTTTTATAGAAGTATCTTCTGCTCACCAAGCCAGCATTTATGTGATCCAAAATACAGCAAAAACAGTAATATTATGAAATGTATTACTGCTTAAAATAAGTGTTTTCTATTTGAATATTCTATTATTCCTGTGATTTCATAGCTAATTTTTTTGCATTATTATTGTCTTGAGTGTAGAAATCATTCTAATATTCTGATTGCTGCTCAAAAAACATCTATTATTATTATTATTAGTTTAAAGCAGTGGTTCTCAAAGTGTGGGGCGCGCCCCCCAGGGGGGGCGCAAGAGTATTGCAGGGGGGGCGCGGTCCATCTGCAGAAAAATAAAAAAATAAAAAAAAGTCGGGCGTAACTTAGAATGGGAGACGGATTGGTCTGTGAAAGCAACAAATGAAGTCGCACAGACCCAGGCAGGTGCTAGTCATTCAAAAGCTAAATGCAGAAAATATGAGGAGACGTATCTTAAACACAGCTTCTCTGCGTCTACACCGGACGCTACAGTTTTCACGTCGCAACAGCTCTAAACGGGACGCAACAAAACTACCATTGTAAACATGCTGTCTATACTCAATGTGGAGCGCGATAAATCCCCGACATTAAGCTGATGCCTTTTTTTGTTTATGACGTACTGACACAAAGTTAAAATGATTTGCAACGTTCGCTTTGTTGCGTCCAGTGAAGAGCTTTTGCGCTGTGACGCGACGCGACAACTGTAGAGTCCGGTTTAGACACGGTGACTTAAGTTTATAATGGGTACTGATTAAAATAGGTTCTACTGTATTTTGCCGCTCGCGTCTGGTGTAGAAACGGTGTTAATTGCGTAGGTGAGGAGGAAAGGTCTGTATGTGTGTGTGTGTGTGTGTGCCCTATGCCTTGGGGACAGCATAAAACAGCAAAAATAAACGTAATACAGTTATTCTCTCAGTGCTATTTTAAGTTTCAAGTGTTGCAGATGTTTTTTTCCCTTTTAGATTTTTACAATTAAAAAAGCATTATTTTTTTTTGTAATGGTAATAAAATTATTTGTTAGTCTCGGGTGGGATGGAAATTCGGGAAGAAGGGGGGCGCCAGATTTTTTTATACGTTTAAAGGGGGGCACGACCAAAAAAGTTTGAGAACCACTGGTTTAAAGTCAAGTCACCTTTATTTATATAGCGCTTTTTACAATACAGATTGTGTCAAGGCAGCTTTACAATATCAAATAGGAAGGTAGTGTGTCAATAATGCAAAAGGAAATGGTTACCATTTTTCAGTTAAAGCAAGTTAATCATTGAATTCAGCGGTGCTATTGTAGCAGTTCCAATACTGCACATAAGAAGTTTCACACTGGACTCAACGAGGACGGCTTCAACATCAGTGTTTTTTATTTATCTGAAACACATGGGACACAATCAAGATATTCACGTTCACCACGCTATCCTCTCTCCATGCATTTTCACAGAATTCACCAGGGAGATGAGGAGAAAGTTTTGTGTCTTGCCTCGTCAGCGTCTAATTGAAGTCTGAGGCTGACGCAACTTTTACATCAACTTTAACATTTTATACTTCATTAAACATAATAAAAAGAATGTAAACAATTACTGTTTGTGTGTTCGTACTTTTTAACGTGTATTAACAATGAAACTATCCCCAAAATATGATGCACATTCACAACAATGATATAAATCATCAAATCAGTGCATAACACAAAATGCAAATAGATTATTTTACAAAATAAGGTGAATGAGAAATAACAAAACAATGTATCCAAAACGAATTGACATGTATTATTTAAAACACTTTCCACCGATTAAATCGTTGAAATAAACATACCTGAAACACATGGGACACAATCAAGATATTCACGTTCACCACGCTATCCTCTCTCCATGCATTTTCACTGCACGCAAACCATCGACTGATTAGCACCATGTGCGTCATACACAAATCACATAGAACTCGCAATATACAGAAAAACATACACATAAATCGCACCAAGAACACATAGCGTTTCGAATTTGATGAACTTTAGTTAAATGAGCACTTAAACATACCAGAATTCACCAGGGAGATGAGGAGAAAGTTTTGTGTCTTGCCTCGTCAGCGTCTAATTGAAGTCTGAGGCTGACGCAACTCCCAAAGGAATAGCGTGCAACAATAAGAGTCCCATTTGAACAAAACATCATAATAAAAGTTCGTCAACAACAATGAAGAATGTAGATATTTAATACGTAATAATTACCTTTAACTTTGCGGATGGATTGTTTTTGGGAAGTTCATTAAAAAAAATATATAAATTTAATATTTCTCTTCCCAATTGGCTACATTCACCCCGCTGAACTTCACAAAACTAGTTCAACACTAGTGACCAATTGACACTGAGGAATGTGATCACACACTATCAAAACTGTATCTTTATGCAACATAAGTTACCCAACTGACTGGGAGGGCGACAAAAGAAAGTTGGCCAGACTCTCAAGTGTCTGCCCGCAAAGAAAAAGTGCCATAAACACTACTCCACAGATACTTAACGTGATCACTACTTAACACCCCAGATGATTAATGCTAATAGGGAAATTCTTCTTTTGACTCAAGCAGCTTTTGACCTAAGAAGGCTAAGTGAAGGGCTACGGAGAAGGGTTTTCTGGGTCATAATTTGAATAAGTCTGTTAACTGGTTTAACCAATCTGCCAGCTCTTGTTCTTACAGGGTGAGCGATTTCAGGAGGTGGTGGAATGATGGCTTCCAGGACTCTATCAGAAGGTAATGACTCGCTCACATCACGTTCAATTTCCTCTACTTCCATATCAGAAAGTTCAGGCTCAGAACACTGAATAGTTTCCAGATTCTCACGTTCAGGAAAGGATTCATCAAGGGCATGATCTAGGCTTGCACTAGAACTTGGTTCTCTGGCTCTATCGTCCACTGATGAATGAGGAGTTCCACTGAATGGACAAGCTGGGAGATGAACTGGTCCATCAATTCCATTACCAGCATCCTCTGATCCAGTGGCATCAATCATAGACTCGTCAGTTTCATAGTCAGTATTTGATTCATCAGAAATTTGTTCTTCTGTCTCTTCAACAGGCAAGAAATTGGCTCGTAAAAGCAAGTTCCTGTGAACCACCTTCTCCTGATGTGTTCGAGTGTTCCTGACACGGTAGGTATGACATCTTGTGTCCACAGACACTACAACATGCAATGTTGAGTCCCACTTGTCGGCTAGCTTACGTCGTCCACGCTCTCCTTTGTTGGCAAGCAGCACATAATCGCCTTCCTCAATGTCTCTGCCTTTGACGTCTTTGTTGTAATAGTCAGTCTGCCTTTGTTGACTCGCAGTGTTATTGGCCTGAGCAATTAACATGGCTTCCTTGAGATTGTCCTTCAGTTTCCTCACGTACTGGTCATAGTCTGCAAAGTTATTATCACGATCCACACTTTGGAACATCAGATCGACGGGCAATCTGGGAATACGACCAAACATGAGGAAAAACGGAGCAAAGCCAGTTGACTCATGGGCAGTGCTGTTGTAAGCGAACGTGAGAGTTTGCAGCATTTGCGGCCAGTCCTGTTTGGTTCTTGGAGGTAACGCTCTGATCATATTACCTAAGGTGCGATTAAACCTCTCGACTTGGCCGTTGCCCATTGGGTGGTACGCTGTGGTTCGTGACTTCTGAATGCCAGCAATTTGCAACAGTTCCTTAATCAACCTGCTCTCAAAGTTTGCTCCTTGGTCTGAATGGATTCTTTGTGGAAACCCATAAACACAAAAGAATTTATCCCAGAGCTGACGAGCGACTTGAGATGCTGATTGATTCTTGCACAGGAAAGCATTCGCCATTTTTGTAAAGTGGTCTGTTACTACGAGAACGTCTACACTCTTGCCAGAAGAATCCTCGGCAGACCAAAAATCTATACAGACCAACTCCAATGGGCAGACAGTTCGGATGCTTTCTAAAGGGGCTCTTCCTTCCGGTTCAGGAGTTTTGCTGACCACACAGCGTTGACAACATCTCACGTAGTCACGGGCATTACTCTCTAGTCCAACCCATGAAAATCTCTGTCTAGCCAAAGATAATGTTCTTCCTTGACCCTGATGGCCTGCTTCATCATGGACGCCACGCAAGACTTCACTAACCAGAGACTCAGGAACCATGAACTGATAACGTGTAAACTTGGTGACTGGATCTTTGCGGACACGGTATAATATGCCATCCAACAGCTTCAATCTGTCCCATTGCTTCAGCAGCTTCAGGGTCTTGTAAGATTCTTTCGCTCTTTCTCTCCGAGACGGTCTTCTACCTCGACACACATAGAGAAGAACTCTTGAGAGCACAGGGTCACCTTCTTGCTTCTCTCGAAGCTCCTCCAGAGAGTAGACAGGTAAGGGGTTCTGACCAGCAGGCATCATCTGGTGGGTTTCTTGAGTGAGCCAGGAAATAACTCTACCTTCTGCTCCCATTTCCCACTTTGTATGAGCTTCAAAGACAGCAGAAACTTGATCGGAAGAGAGTGAACATTGCTCTATCGGATGTTCAGCATACTGGTTGTTCGCACTGAGCCTAAACGAATCCTGTACAGTTTCTTCTTTTATCAGTTCAGACTGTCCCAGTAAGCAATTGTAAGGTTCAGCTACAAGTCTGCGACTCACAGAGCTAGAGACAAACGGTTGCCGGCTCAGTGCATCAGCAACCACATTCTTGGCACCGGGAATATACTGGATGTCAAACGTATATGGGGCTAACTTGGCCACCCACCTCTGTTCGCACGCGTCTAGTTTCGGCTTCGTTAAAATATAAGTCAATGGATTATTGTCTGTCCAGACTGTGAAAGGGTGTCCCTTTAGCCAATGGCTAAATTTGTCGCAGACAGACCATTTTAACGCAAGAAATTCAAGACGGTGCGCAGGGTAGTTCGACTGAGCTCGAGTTAGTGCCTTACTTGCAAAGGCAATTGGCCGTGCCTTGGACTCTCCTACTGGGACTTGTGATAATACTGCCCCAATACCATCCAATGAGGCATCCGTAGAGAGTATAAAGGGCTGGGTGAAATCAGGGTGCGCCAACACTACAGAATTCAGAATAGCAGACTTAAGTTGTTCAAAGGACAGGGCACATTCTTTAGTCCAATCTGATGAACAGAGTTTTTTGAAAACAGCACCACCCCTTAAACAGCCTTTTTTTCCTTTAGTTGCTGCTGTCAATGTGAAGAGTGGTTTGGCAATTCTGGAACAATTGGGGATGAACCGCTGGTAATACATGACCATACCCAAAAAGGATTTGATCTTCTTTGGGGAAGGTGAAACTCCATCATCCATCATGAGGTCCTTTTCAGTCACAGCGGTAATGGCTGCAATTTTGTCGGGATCAGTTGCGACACCGTCCTCATTTACAACGTGGCCGAGAAACTTGACACTCCGTCTAAGGAAGTAGCATTTCTTGGGTGCCAACTTCAACCCGTGAGCACCCAATCTCTCAAAGACCATCTCCAGCCTCTCCAGGGCCTTCTCTTCACAGGGTGCCATCACTAAGAGATCGTCCAGATAACACAGCAAGGTAAGAAAGTTTTGGTCTCCAAATATACTCATCATAAGCCGCATGAAACTCGCTGGGCTGTTGCAAAGTCCCTGCGGAAGACGATTGAATTCGTAAAGCCCTAGAGGGGTGGTAAAGGCTGTCATTTTTTTGTCTTCCTCAGACATGGCGATGTTGTAGAAGCCAGACGTGAGGTCCATTGCGCTGAACAACGCATTTCCTCCTAGAGCAGCGAGACAATCAGCTTGATGTGGAAGAGGGTGTGCGTCCTTTGTGGTGCGTGAATTTAACCACCGATAATCAACGCAGACTCTGAGGTCTCCACTCTTCTTCCACACAAGAACCAAGGGAGAGGCCCACTCGCTGCTGGATTTGCGAATGATGTCCCTCTCCTCCATCTCTGATAACACCTGCCGCAACTTCTGGTAGTGCCCTGGTGGCACACGCCGATAAGGCAAACGGAAAGGTCGGTTGTCAGACAGATGGATGCGATGCACAAAGTCTTTTGCTCTCCCGCAGTCTAGCTTGTGCTTGGAGAATACATGTTCATACTTCTGGACCAAGCGCAATAGCTGACTTTTCCACTGAGATGACACTTCGCAAGAGTCAATGTCCAAATCACTCAGTCCCATCTTTAGCAATGTGTCATGGAAGTCTGGGTCTAGTGTTCCATCTTGCACAGCTTGGCTCTGGGATTTGACAGTCTCAAAGGATCGCTCCACATCTGCTTCCAAATCTTCCAGAGCCACACAGGGCGAGACGTTGGCAACTTTAGAATTTTTTTTCAGAGTGATGGGCTTGTCATGTGGATTCAGTATACGAACTGGCACCCACCTGTCAGCAGTCATGGAAACCACTACACGTCCTACTATGATATCTTTCTTATGGGTTGGCGACTTCGTAGGTTCGATCAACACCGCGCTGCCTTCTGAAATAGGTGCCGTAGGAGGCAGCTTGGCCCATACCAGGTGCTCCTGTCTAGGAAGCAAAGTGACAGCCTGAACCACTTTGGCAGTTCCAATAACATCAGGCATCTCATCTCCTCTCCACCTGTTAAGGCCAGAAAGAACGTCAAGGAACTGCTCGATTTCAGCATCTTGTGTCGATTCAGGTTTATTTACAACTCGCCAGTATGTGGGGTTCTGTTTAAGCTGACTCAAGATAAATTTTAAAACGTTGGTGCCCAATATTAACTCGTCTCGTTGTCCTGTGACGACCAACGTAGGTACGCTGACTTTATACTCGTAAACTCTCATCTTCAGCTGGTACATACACTTCGGTGCAACCTGAATTCCACCACATCCGACCAGCATAACGTTTGCCTGCATCTCACATAGATCGAGAGACAACCCTGCATCAAGTAGACGGGACTCTGCAAACTCACTGATGGTGCAGGCCATAGAGCCACTGTCTAATAAGGCTTTGAGAGGAACAGCATCATTGACTAAAACATCGGTGTAGAAAAGGCTGTCTGCTCGTCCCAGCTGGGTCACATTCTGAAACAGAACCACATCATCACTTGTCACAGACCTGCAAGTCGATTCATATAGGCTTGAAGCATCTTCTTGGAGGGTCTCAATTTCTTCACCCGCACTGCCCCCTCTCCAGTGCGGGTGCGTCAGTTTCCCTGCATCTGAGAGTGGCTCCCAGCTTCCGCACTCCTCCTAGGACAGGTCCTGCGCTGATGACCAACTTCTAAACACAGCAAACATCGTCTCTCAGTCATGCAATGTGATCGTGTAGAATGCGTTCTCTCACCACAGACACGACATCTGGATGGACGAGACCAAGAGTGCAGCTGAGATCTATCAGGAGCAGCCTGTACATTAGTGCGTTCAAGCACCCTCTCCAGCATGCTGAGCACCCTCTCCAATGTACCCGTGTCAGTCAAGGCTGTGTGTGGAGGTGCTGTAGTAGTCTCTGGCTTTGAGGTCTGGGTACTGGGGATATACGCTGCTGTATTCACTGCAGTGTTTTCCACGGCAGTTGTTTCTGCAGGGCTGACAGCAATAGTTGTTACTTGGAACGAGCGATCAGGAAGGGAACGAGAGTGCAGCTTCTTTGTTCTGAACTCCCTTTGATGCTCATCAATAGCTTCTTGCACCTCAGCTGACGTCCACTTGGTAACAGGCTTGTATCTAAACACATTAGAAAGTCCATCATCAGGGCAATTACGAATGAACATCATTGCAACCTCCTGTGAAATATTCTTCATGTGACTACCCTGTTTCTGCAGGTGTTTATCAGCGATTTCGGCTGCGTTATTGAGTCGGACCCAGTAGTCAACAGGGCTTTCTCTGGCATGAGGCAGTGTAGAGTAGAAGTCTGCTAGTGGGAGACAAGACTCTGGGCTCTCACTAAAATAACGTAAAAGTATTTTGTAGATGACTTCAGGGGAAACAACCTTGTCAGGTGAAGGATTACTTTTTAGACCTACTTTGACTATGTTTTTAGCTCTACCCAAAAGGTGGTTCAGAACCTCACTAGAATGTTCTGCTTTCGGACAGTCACACTTCTGTAAGTATACATCCATTAACTCTATCCATTCATGAACAGAGTGTTTATCTGTACCATCACCACGGAAAATGGGAGGTTCTCTATTGTCAGAACGAACAATCAGGTTCAACCTGGATAAGTCAAGAGTAGTGCTAGCAAGCTCGCTCTTAACTGCTGAGGGGTTAGTATGATGCTCCAGAGAAGGACTACGGTCAGCTAGAAGCCTATCCAAAATGCTATCACCAATTTGGCTACCTAACTCTTCAATGAGCTCTGTTATCTGCAGCCGAGAATCATCAGAGATTGGAGCAGGTGTGAAACCAGCACCACACTTAACATTTTCCCCTTCTTGTGAATAAAGCATATCAACATTATATGTTTGATCATTTTCTTTGGGTTTCACAACACCATCTGTAATGGTTAATACTCTACCCCTCCCCAAGACTGGTGTAGACATGTTGTACATCTTACTGTTCACTCTTATAAATGCAGTAAAATGATTCAATGACTCAATGTCCGATTCAAAAGTCAATGTCTTAGAAATGTAGTGAAAAGTGTATGTAACTGCAATGAAAATAGTTCATTATCTGACACTGGAAGGCAGGACACAATCCTCTTCTTGACACCCGGCTGACGACTGCGGCCGTCTTGCTGAATCCAGGGAACAGAAATAGTCCCACGTAGACGACAACCCCCGGTGATCGGCTGCGGCTGATCGGTTGAATCCTGGAAGGTCACGGCACCAATTTTATGTAGCAGTTCCAATACTGCACATAAGAAGTTTCACACTGGACTCAACGAGGACGGCTTCAACATCAGTGTTTTTTATTTATCTGAAACACATGGGACACAATCAAGATATTCACGTTCACCACGCTATCCTCTCTCCATGCATTTTCACAGAATTCACCAGGGAGATGAGGAGAAAGTTTTGTGTCTTGCCTCGTCAGCGTCTAATTGAAGTCTGAGGCTGACGCAACTTTTACATCAACTTTAACATTTTATACTTCATTAAACATAATAAAAAGAATGTAAACAATTACTGTTTGTGTGTTCGTACTTTTTAACGTGTATTAACAATGAAACTATCCCCAAAATATGATGCACATTCACAACAATGATATAAATCATCAAATCAGTGCATAACACAAAATGCAAATAGATTATTTTACAAAATAAGGTGAATGAGAAATAACAAAACAATGTATCCAAAACGAATTGACATGTATTATTTAAAACACTTTCCACCGATTAAATCGTTGAAATAAACATACCTGAAACACATGGGACACAATCAAGATATTCACGTTCACCACGCTATCCTCTCTCCATGCATTTTCACTGCACGCAAACCATCGACTGATTAGCACCATGTGCGTCATACACAAATCACATAGAACTCGCAATATACAGAAAAACATACACATAAATCGCACCAAGAACACATAGCGTTTCGAATTTGATGAACTTTAGTTAAATGAGCACTTAAACATACCAGAATTCACCAGGGAGATGAGGAGAAAGTTTTGTGTCTTGCCTCGTCAGCGTCTAATTGAAGTCTGAGGCTGACGCAACTCCCAAAGGAATAGCGTGCAACAATAAGAGTCCCATTTGAACAAAACATCATAATAAAAGTTCGTCAACAACAATGAAGAATGTAGATATTTAATACGTAATAATTACCTTTAACTTTGCGGATGGATTGTTTTTGGGAAGTTCATTAAAAAAAATATATAAATTTAATATTTCTCTTCCCAATTGGCTACACTATCATCCAGCTCAGTTTAATTAGTATACAATATCGCTGGAAATTAAGTGTCCCCAACTGAACAGGCCGACAGCGGCAAAGAACAAAACTCCATCTGTGACAGAAATGGAGGACAAAAAAACCTTGGGAGAAACCAGGCTCAGTCGTGGGGACAGTTCTCCTATAACAAACAAACAAGCAATTTGTAACTGTAGAGGTCATCTATAGGTGCTGATCCACCATCCAGATACGGACTGGATTAGGGGACTGCAGTGACCATCTGATCAGGATACAGACTGGATCTGAGTGGCAACAATGACCTCGGAATAAGCAAGAGACAGACTAATATAAGCGTAGATGCCATTCTTCTTATGATGCAACGAGTACATAAGGTGTTATGGGAAGTGTTCCCGGTTCCGGTTGACCTAAATAATGCCATGTTAAAGAGATGGGTCTTTAGTCTAGATTTAAACTGACAGAGTGTGTCTGCCTCCTGAACAAAGTTAGGTAGATTGTTCCATAGTTTGGGTGCTAAATAAGAAAGTGATCTGCCTCCCGCAGTTGAATTTGATATTCTGGGTATTATCAGATTGCCAGTTTTGAGAACGCAGCAGATGTAAGGAACTATAATGTGATAAAAGCTCGCTCAAATACTGAGGAGCTAAACCATTGAGAGCTTTATAAGTAATTAGCAAGATTTTAAAAACAGTTTGATGTTTAATAGGGAGCCAGTGCAGTGTTGACAGAACTGGGCTAATATGGTCATACTTTCTGGTTCTAGTAAGAACTCTAGCTGTTGCATTTTGGACCAGCTGGAGTTTGTTTATTAAGCATGCCAAACAACCACCCAATAAAGCATTACAATCATCTATCCTGGAGGTCAGGAATGCATGAATGTTTTTGCAGGTTCAGGTTGAAAACAGCTGAGTAGAAATTTAGAAGTTTAGAAGTTTCTTTGATGAATAGAAAGTTCAGAAGAACAGCATTTAAATCCTTTTGTAAAATTACGAATGTATTTATCATCACTTTTGATCAATTTAAAGCATCCTTGCTAATAAAAGTATTATATTAATATATTTCATTTCTGTTCCCCCCACTTCTGAAATGACGGCCTGATCATGAGAAATGATCATGTTTCTAAAAAAAAAAAAAATCTATAACCTACTTATTACTGTGTGATAGGTAAAATTGTTATAAACTTTTTCACAATTTTTGTGCTTCTGTTGTATCACCAGTATTTATGTTCATTTTACCTCTCCATCTATAGAGGGTTGGCACTTAAGTCACGATTTGGTCAGTTACCCGGATGTGTGGCCATATCAGCAAAACTCAGATCTCAGATGTAAATAGCATTGATTGCATGGTTAATGTACTACTGAATACTTTTTTCTGCTAATTTATGCTAAAAAAAAAAAAAAAAAAAACGTGTGGAAACTGCTAAATCATATAGAGAAGGACTTGTGCAATATTTTGACAAACTAAAGTAAAAATACATATGAGAAGTATTAATTAAGATACTGGCCTAATATTTCACCTACCTGGAAATATTAAAGGGGGGACAACTCTCAAATTTGAGATTTTGTGGCTTTTGTTTCTTCTGAAAGTGTTTTTTCAGACTAGTGGAAAGAAAACATACAAAAGACACCTTTAAGTGTTTCTTTTATAGCACTTTATCTATTTGTGTCAATAGATTTCAATTAAAATACATATTTTTAAAGGCTGTTTTCTCAAAATGAAAATTTTCTATTACACTGAGCCAAACATCTCCACTTCAGTAGCACTTACACACACCAAACTTTACATTTTTATTCCTGTCTATGTCCTGAAGGTTTTTACAGAGGCATTTGTTCATATATAATTTGCTTGATTATATACAATATTTTATTCCCCCCAAAAATGTAAAAAAAATGTATTATTTTCTGTCTGTTCCAAGTATTTTCTGAATTTTGAAGTGTCAAAATGAGTTACCCCAAATCTCCTCTGTAAAAACATTTGCCTCTAATATGCCAAAAAAATTAAACAAGAATTTTGAAACTGACTTCATCCAGTGTTTATATATTTGTACTAGAAATGTATGCAAATTAGTGCATATTTCATTAAGTAATGCCTCATATACATATTTAAACCTAACATTTTAGAAAACTTGTAATACAAAAAAATGTTTGCAATTATCCATGTAATCAATCAACAGGGTAAGTAAGGTGATAACTATTAGTTGTTGTTTTTTACCCTATTCACCTGCAGTGTCTGGCCTTAAGAAAAAACATGAATGTTTCAAGATTCTTGTCCTGGAAATCCTGGTTCAGTTTGACCAATCACTTCTCCTTGATTTTTTTTTTATAACTTTTGGCAGCCTACTGTACTCCAAATGTTTTTCCCAGTCAGACCGATTTGTACAGCCCAAAACATGACAATAATTGACCATTTTCAGCAGTAATATGATGATGTGATGCGAAAACACTATTATTGTGGTGCGTATTTCTGATAAATCTGCTCTAAATGGCTTGCCAACTTGACAGTTGTCAATCAGGCGGTCTCTTCCTGTGTAAATGAACACTTGAAGCGCCACTGACTGGCTGATGCCTTCATCTATGTGTGCGTATTCACGTACGATGTATTTGCATACACACGTGGCAGACTGAGAGCTGCTGCGCTCCCCAGCTGCACAATTGTTTATTCCTTGAGTGCGCAGCGCTACCTACGATAAACTACTTTGATGTTGTATTTGGCAGGTCTGCTCACCGTGTGAAACGTCTGGTCTATTGATTTATGACCTGAATGTAAACAGAGCGTCCTGCGGAGCGCGGCCCTCCCCGTGTGCGGCTGAGCAAAGCCGCGATGTGTTCTGGAGGCTGCGTGAGTCAAGAGCACCTTGTGAGGTTCTCTCTAAAAATAAAGCACATTAAAACATCATCGCCTTGTGGGCCAGATTGGTCACCGGCAGACGAACCTAATCAATAGAATTTATGCATGAGACGTCAAGCGAATCTGCCTAAACGTCTCTCAGGAAGTTTCTGTTTTGAAGAGAGACGGCTGGGAAAAGTACAGGACTTTTGTACGGCTCTCCCGGTCTTTCTGTCTCGGCAGACATGGCGCCTTTCATGTCTGCGTGGCGGCTGAGGAGTGAACTCTTCATCGCTTCTGACTGAGCTCTTCAGGGGCGCTGATGTTTGTTTGCTCTCTTCTCGTCGGGGGGGATGCGCGTATGTGGCGGCTCTCCAGTGAGAGGGATCGTGGGTGCTGCCAGCACCCTGAGGGCAAGCAATGATTCACTCCCAGCTTTCTGCTGTGTCCAGACTTCTGAGGCACAGGTCTGGGGCCAGATGAATACTAATATCCACTGCTTGCCGAACATTGAACTATAAAGCAGGGGATAGCTGCTACTCTCACCACATACGGCACACTCATAAAAATGAATAGCACGGTTACATTTTTAGGGTTATGGGATTTATGTGCATTATGCACATGGACGGGCATTAATTGTCGTTTTTAAATAATTGTATAGTACATCATTGCTGTGGTGTTATTTTGCTGCAACAAATGCAAAATTTTGTTGTTGTTGTTGTTGTTTTTATTAATATTATTATATTACATTTATTATCTAGACTCAACTAGGGTATTTAGCCATTGTTCTCACATTTGGCCAATGCAGTGTAGTTATTTAATTTAATTTGGTTATTATATATTTTATTATATTATATTACTTTTAAAATCTGGACTCAACAAGGGTATTAGGCCATTGTTTTCATATTTGGCCAGTGCCTTTTTATTTTATTTTATTTTATAGACTCAGCTAAGGTATTTAGCAATTGTTTTCACATATGGCCAATGCTGTTTATTTTATTTATTTATTTATTTTTTTTTCTGGACTCAGCTAAGGTATTTAGCAATTATTATTAGCGTAGCTATTTTATTTTATTTTATTTAGCCATTGTTCTCACATTTGGCCAATGCAGTGTAGTTATTTAATTTAATTTGGTTATCATATATTTTATTATATTATATTACTTTTAAAATCTGGACTCAACGAGGGTATTAAGCCATTGTTTTCATATTTGGCCAGTTTTGTTTTATTTTATTTTATTTTATAGACTCAGCTAAGGTATTTAGCAATTGTTTTCACATATGGCCAATGCTGTTTATTTTATTTATTTATTTATTTATTTATTTTTTTTTTTCTGGACTCAGCTAAGGTATTTAGCAATTGTTATTAGCGTAGCTATTTTATTTTATTTTATTTTATTTTGTTATTATATTATATTTTATTATATTATATTAGTTATTATCTGAACTCAGCTAAGGTATTTAGGTATTTTGTGTTCTCACATTTGCCAGTGCATTATTTAATTTAATTTAATTTAATTTAATTTAATTTAATTTAATTTAATTTAATTTAATTTAATTTAATTTAATTTACCTCTGGACTCAGCTAAGGTATTTAGCTATTGTTCTCACATTTGGCCAATGTCTTTATTTAATTTTATTATTTTTAATTTCATTTAATTGAATTGAATTTAATGTTATGTTATTTTATTGAATTGAATTTAATGTTATTTTATTTTATTTTATTTTATTATCTGGACTCAGTGAGGGTATTTATTTTAAGGGTATTTAGCCTATGTTGTCCAGTATTATATTATATTATATTATATTATATTAGATTATATTATATAAATTATTTATAATATAATATAATATAATATAATATAATATAATATAATATAATATAATATAGAGTTATAAATTACACACACTAGCACACTGGAATCCACAGGTTGTCTTCATTAATTCAATACATTTATTTTATTGGCTAACAGGACAATACCATTTTTTCACAGCAGCTAGTTTGGGTGTTTAAAGTTGTGTTGAAGGTCTCAGAAAGATGTCCTGCTAAACATGAGGGACAGTCAACACCACAGAGAATTTAATGGCTGTCATGCTTAATATCGAATAAAATAACCTCGTGTCAACACCCTTGCCACTGCACAATATTAAGATTTAATTTGCGCAAAATTGGTTTCACACCAAAATATAATCTCATTAAGCCAGGAAATAAATTACATTCAGACAGCCCGCCGTTCTTTGTGTTGTTGACTTTCAACCTTGATATTTTTGAAGCATACGCAGAGGTCTAAGCACATGGGAGCACTTGTTTATATATTTTTTTCCTTTCTTCATCAACGTGTCAGATTACAGGTATGGCTGGTTGATAGTTAGAGGAGTGCTCAGTCTATAACACGATTATTTTCTGCTGTTTGCGCTTGTGAAATCACTCAGAGTTCAGGCTTTTTGTGCGGTTTAGCTGGGGTTTTTTTCTACACGTGTGTGCAAGCAAATGATAGTGGTAAAGGATTTGCATTTTTGAGCACAAGTCTTGGCAGGTTAGTCCAAGCAGATGCATACGGGAAGGAAATTGGGAGAAATTTTGTTAAGTGATTTGCACCAAAGGTTCCTGAGCAGTTCTGAGCTAAATTACCAGGATTGTATTTGTCGGTTGTTGGGTTGTCAGATTTAAGCAGCCTTTCTTAACCCTTAAGGGACAGCGAGATGGAAGGAGAGAGAGGATTAGAGAGGAGCGTTAATAAATAAATAGTCCGAAAAATGAAAATGGACATTGTTTACTCACCTTCATGTTGTTACAAAACCTATATGCTGTTATTTTTTTCTGTCAAGCACAAAAGATGCCTGTTTTTTCTATATGATGAGAGTTGACAGTGTCTGTAAAGCTGAAACACATGTTATTTGCTGATCATTTTAATGTTAAATCAAGAGACTTTAATCTATGAACTGAATCAGTTTATGTTTATACAGTTTATGATTGATTACAAGAAATCTGCAGGTAAAATGTTGATTTGAATGTAGAAAGACTCTAGTAATCTTTATATTTGAGGCAAAGACAAGATATCCTATTTTGGTGTCATCAAATTAAATTTACAAAAGTGATTTTATATACATAAAAACATTAAATGCAAGTAAAATGTCTATTTTATTGTTTAAAATCTTTATTTTTAAAAATTTTTGTGAAAAAAAAAGTCAAAATATCGGTGAAGTAAGGTTCCATCTTCATTCAGTGTAACATATTTATGTATAAATAAAAACAACATACATAAAACTTGACAAATTGCTAAAAAACTAGTGGTTTTTGACAGAGACTGGTAAATGATGGTTAAAAAAAACATTTGATAGTCATATATTGTATTCAGAAAAAAAAAGTAAAATTAAACAGGACCCATCCATTTGGACAAAAAAAAAGAAAGAAAAAATAATATTTACACATTTACAGCTAAAAATAAATAATACATTAAAATTAATTAAACTGGGAACATCCTAATGGACAAGAAAAAAAAAAATATTTTGACACGTTTACAACTTTTAAAAAAAGAAAGTAATAATAAATAAAAAGGAAATGAAACGGGACACGTCCTTATGGACAAAAATAATACTAATTTGACCTATTTACAACTTTTTTATTTTATTTTATTTTATGCAGTACTTTTTAAATAACCAGTTTATCCAAGTGACACATTGGACAGATCTGGTTTTCGAGTTTAAAAAACCTTGTAATCTTTGACCCATTTACAACTTAAAAATAAATAAATAAATAAATGATAATACATTAATAATACTAAATTAATTCATATAAAATAAATCTATTTTATTTTATTTTATTTTATAATGCAGTTTAAAAATAAAAATAAAATAGTTTATCCAAGGCACGCATTGGACAGATCTGGTTTTCGAGTTAATGAATCGTTTTCATCTTTGATTCATTTACAACTTAAAAAAAATAAAAATAAATAAATAATAATAATAATAATTAAAAATTAAATTAAATTAAATAATAAATATAAAAAATTAATGTATTTTTGCAGTGCAGTTCATTTTTGACATTTACATTTGACATTTAATTAAAAATAATAAAAATAAATAATACATTTAAAAAATATGTATTTATTTTATTTTATTTTACTTTTGCAATGCATGGTTCTTGAGTTCTCATTAAAAAATTGTCTCAAATGTGTTCATCACACAAAACTTATGATAAACATTTGGAAAAAAAAGCTGCAGTGTTCTTTAAAATGATTTTATATTCCACAACTAAACCAGTAACGGCATTCAGGTTTGGAAAAAGTGTGAATAAATGCATCAAAAAACTGAATTGTATTTTTTAGATGATTTGTTCCTTTAAGAAAGAAAGAATGATCTAGAGAAGGGGCGAAAAATAGCAATCCCAGTTGGATTGTGTGAAAAAAGCGATCATCATTAGCAGACTTGTTTTTTTTTGTGCGATTGGATCAAGGCAGATTAATGCAGCGAAAGGGGTAGAGGCTGGTTATTTATACATTTCTTTTTGCTGAATAGAAAAGTGAAGATTTGTGGCATTACACATGCCAACGTGTGACAGCGGCAGAGCTTTACAACCCCAGCGGCTCCAAAACAAACAGTCAGACACAGCAAAAGCAAGTAAACACACCAGCTGAGCTGCTGCCGCCTCACTCCTTCTAATCAGACAAGCGAGAAGTTGCACTTTGATTTCCCATCATGTGCCTTTAAATGGTTTCTTTGCAGGTGTGCTGAACGCAGCTCAGAGGCTTCACTTGAAACACACTTTCGCTCCAAACTGCTCGTCATTTGCAGTGATCACAGTGAGGTCAGACCTTTGACCACCGACACCTTGCTAGAGTTTTTTTGTTTTTTTGTATTTTGAATAACAGACTTTATGACCACTTAGATTTATTTTTTTAAATTAAAATGTAAAGTAACTCATTATATATTTGGAATTGAACACATGCACATGCACGCGCATTAATTAATTAATTCATTAATTATAATATGCTAGAAATAATCAAATAAAATCGAAAAGTGAACTAATTTTTACAATTATATATATATGCTTTATATAATATACACTACTGTTCAAAAGTTTGAAGGCTGCATTACTTTTTTTTATTATACATACAGTAGAACCAGTGGTCATGTGAAATATTATTGTAATTTAAATTATTTTTACTGTAATAAAGTTAAAAAAAAATATATATATTCCTGTCATGGCAATAAATAAATAAATAAATATAATTATGTATGTTATGGAACCTCGCTTTTGCTATTGAATAAACAATTTAAGGTTATTGTGAAGTTAGATCTTTTTTTTCTCAGAATTGTGAGATATAAACTCACAATTGCGAGAAGAAAAATCTAATTTTTTATTTCTGTCAAATGTGTTATATCTCGCAATTTTGACTTTAATTTTGAAAATAACTTTTGACTTTAATTTTTAAATAATTTTAGATAAACTCAGTCTAACGTTTGCAAGTTTATGTCACTCAATTCAGAGAAACACGATTTTGACTTCATTTCTCAGAATTGCAAGTTTATATTTTACAATTCAGAGAAAAAAAAAGTCAGAATTGCAAATTTATATCATGCAATTCAAAGAAAAAAGTCAGATATGCGAGTTTATATCTCACAATTCTGAGTTTATATCATGCAATTTTGACTTAATTTCTCAGAATTGCAAATTTATATTCTACAGTTCAAAGAAAATATCAGATTTGAGTTCATATCTCACAATTCTGACTTTATTAATCAAAATTGTGAGTTCATATCACTCAATTCAGAGATAAAAATCAGATTTGCAAGTTTATATCTCGCAATTTTAAATAATGACTTAATTTCTCTGAATTTGCAAGTTTAAATTGAGAAAAAAACACAATTCAGAAAAAAAAAGTCAGATTTTCGAGTTTATATCCACAATTCAGAGAAAAAAAAAAAAAGAATTGGAAATGTATATCATGCAATTCAAAGAAAAAAGTCAGATTTGCAACTTTCTATCTCACAGTTCTGACTTTATAACTCACAGCTGTGAGTTTATATCACACAATTTTGACCAAATTTTTCAGAATTGCAAGTTGTTCATATCTTACAATCAGAGAAAAAAGTCAGAATTGCACATTTATATTACATATACATTTATTACACAATTCAGAGAAAAATAAGATTGATTTGCGAGTTTAAATCTCACAATTCTGACTTTATAACTTGCAATTGCAAATTTTTATCTTACAATTCAGAAAAAAAGTCAGAATTGTGAATTTATATCTTTATATAACTCACAATTTTGTGTTATTTTGAGATATCATGCAATTGCAGTGAAAAATATCAATTTGTGAGTTTATATCTCACAATTCTGACTTTATTAATCGCAATTGAGATTTATATCACGCAATTCAGAGGAAAAAAATTTCAGATTTGTGAGTTTATATCTCACAAATCTGACTTCATAACTCGCAATTGCAAGTTTATATCATGCAATTTATGCAATTATGGCTTCACTTCTCAAAATTGCTCATTTATTTTGCGCAAATTCAAGGGAAAAAGTCATATTCGCAAGTTTATATCTTACAGTTCTGACTAAAACTCACATTTGCGAGTTTAAATCTTACAATTCAGAGAAAAAAAAGTCAGATTTCCGAGTTTATATCTCACAATCCTGACTTTATAACTTGCAATTGCAAGTTTATATATTACAATTCTGAAAACAAAATATCAGATTTGTGCGTTTATATCTCACAATTCTGACTTCATAACTCGTAACTGCAAGTTTATATCATGCAATTTATGCAATTATGGCTTCACTTCTCAAAATTGCTAATTTATTTTGCGCAGTTCAGGGGAAAAAGTCATATTTGCAAGTTTATATCTTACAGTCCTGACTAAAACTCACATTTGCGAGTTTATATCTTACAATACTGAAAAAAATATCAGATTTGTGAGTTTATATCTCAAAATTCTGACTTCATAGCTTGCAATTGCAAGTTTATATCATGCAATTTATGCAATTATGGCTTCGCTTCTCAGAATTGCTCATTTATTTTGCGCAATTCAGGGGAAAAAGTCATATTTGCAAGTTTATATCTTACAGTTCTGACTAAAACTCACATTTGCGAGTTTATATCTTACAATTCAGAAAAAAAAAGTCAGATTTTTGAGTTTATATCTCACAATTCTGACTTCATAACTCATAATTAAAAAGTTTATGTCATGCAATTTATGCAACTATGGCTTCACTTCTCAGAATTGCTCATTTATTTTGCGCAATTCAGAGGAAAAAAGTCAGATTTGCGAGTTTATATCTCACAGTTCTGACTGTAACTCACAATTGCGAGTTTATATCTTACAATTCAGAGAAAAAAGGCAGAATTATGAGGAAAAAAAGACTTGTGCTATAAAAAGTTTGTATTCAGTGGCAGAATAATACGTTTTGTTCAATGTTCTTTAATGTATAGAAAGTTCCAAAAAGCATTTGTGTAAATTATATATTTTCTATAACAGCAAAAACATTTGCTGTCAGTTTTGATCTAACTGATTTAATGTGTCCTTTCTGAATGAAAATATTAATTTATTTAAAAAAAAAAAAAACTCACTGACCTCAAATTTTTTTAATGGTAGTGTATCATAGCAAACTGTATAACAACACTCTGTCAGATAGGCTAATGTGTGTGAAATTGGGTAGGATTGCTCCTCTAGAATTCATAAGATTTGAGGACTAAGGAAAGTTGGTCATATCAGTTTTTTTTCTTCACAGTAGGACAGGAGTTGCTGATTTTCAGATGAGTTTGCTCATAGATCTTCAAAGTCTTGAGATGGTACAGATGATTTCTAATAGAAGGTTTTCTTCTCTCAATCCTTTTAAGTTTTAATTTAAGACAGTTTCTCATTTGCATCGACTGCAGAGTTTGATTTACTGGGGAATTTCACAGGGAGTTACAGTGAAGTGGCAGTACTTCAGAGAACATGTGAGGACGGGGCTGGGCGAAGACAGCACACTTGCACATTACCTCAATTTTACACTTTCAGACGGTCATTTTCTTCCCCACAAAAAGAGACAAATTAAAATCTAAATGTAAAATTGAGAGAGTGAGTGATAAGTTAGATCATACTGTTGACCTTCCTCCTTCGGCTGTGATGTAGAATATCAGATTAAAATGGGCCGTGTAGCATGTTTAATGTGCTGTGCTGATAAGCTGTATGGTAATGACAGCATGGTTGATGAAGCAGACAGGAAGTGCACTGCAATTTGCTCTGCCCAGTGTAAGGCCAAAACAGCATCTGACATGTAACAATCTGTAACTGAACTAATTACACATTCATGGGGTATTCAATTTGAATAAAAAATAATAATAAAATAAATTTCCAATTCAGCCAGTAGCAGAAGAAATTAAAGCTTTTGAGGAAAACATTGTCAAAGTCAAAGTCAAAGTCAAAGTCTGCTTTATTGTCAATTCTGCCATATATACAGCACATACATACAGAGAATTGAAATTGCGTTACTCTTTTGACTTTTTTTTGACTTAAGCTTGAATACAGCATTTTCACATCTATGTTCAAAAATGGGAGTGACAGTTAAAGGGTTAAATCAGATAATAAAATACAATAAATAATAATGTATGCATGTATTTATTGTTTAATGTATATTTTTACATATTATTTATGTTTTTTATAAATTATGTTTTTATATAATTAACATTTTCTAATTTGCATTACTAATAAATAATCAACATTAATAATTTAATTTAAATATTACACTATTTAATTATTGTTTTTTTAATTTTGTAATTATTCAAATTTTTTATTATTTGAAACATTTTTGAACAGTTTTTTTTTATGTTTTTTTAAAGAAGACTCCTCTGTTCACCAAGCCTGCATTTATTTGATCTAAAATACAGCAAAAACAGTATAATTGCGAAGTATTTTTACTATTTAAAATAGCTGTTGTCTATTTACTGTCTATAATACTGCAATAAAAAATTGCAGTATTTTTCTCTATATATTGGACTTCAATGGGAGCCAATGGGTTGAAGGTCCAAATTACAGTTTCAATGCAGCTTCAAAGGGCTCTACACAATCCCAGCTGAGGAATAAAAATTTCATCTGGCAAAACAATCAATCATTTTCTAAAAAGAAAAAAGAAAAGGTATATACTTTTTTAACAGAAATGCTCATCTTGCAATAGCTCTGCAAAGCATGTGATTTCACACATTAAGCAATCACATTGGAAAGTTCTCGTGTGGTTAGTTCTTCGTCTGTGTACTTTGGTTCAAAAAAGTTGGGTAGATTGAAAAACTGCATTTCATTTTCAATTGGCCAACATCGTTGTTTTACCATTTTTGACTTTCTTTGCACCTTCGCTTTGTAAACAACGGGTAAACACTTCTGCATATGTCACGCGTGACCTTTACAAAGAGACTATGTATTTAGATGACTGTATTCTATTTTTTAGAAAATGACAGATCGTTTCACTTGGTAAGACCTTTATTCCTTAGCTGGGATCGTGTAGAGTTGCATTGAAACTGATTTGGACCTTCAACCCATTGGCTCCCATTGAAGACTATATGGAGAAAAGTCCTGGAATGTTTTCATCAAAAACCTTAATTTCTTTTCAACTGAAGAAAGAGACACATGAACATCCTTTAAAGTTCTTTCACAATATACAGGGGTTGGACAATGAAACTGAAACACTGGCCAATATAGTGTTGGAGGTTTCATGGCTATATTTGCGCAGCCTGGTGGCCAATCTTCACTTATTGCACATTCCACCAGTAAGAGCAAAGTGTGAAGGGTGACTATGTGCACTCAATGGTTCAGACATTGTGCCCTAAAGGTGGTGCCATGTATAAGGATGATAATACACTAATACACACAGCAAGACTGGTGACAGAGAGGTCTGATGAACATGAAAGTAAAGTTGAACATCTCCCATGGCCTGCACAGTCACCAGATCTGAATATTATTGAGGCACTTTGGGATGTTTTGGAGGAGCGTGTCAGGAAACGTTTTCCTACACCAGAATCACACAGTGACCTGGCCGCTGTTCTAGAAAAGGAATGGCTCAAAATCCCTCTGGCTACTGTGCATGACATGTATTTGTCAATCCCAAAACTAAATGATGCTGTATTGGCCACAAAAGGAGGCCCAACACCGTACTAATTGTGGTCTAAAACCAAGTGTTTCAGTTTCATTGTCCAACCCCTGTATGTTGTGTAAATTTGCAGAGGCACTGAAAATGTAGAAATATATTACATTTATACATTTGAATGTCATTTTCATAATGTGTAATGTATATATTACTGTTCAACAGTTCAGGTTTTTGAAAAATGAGGCTGCATTTATTTAATTAAAACAGTAAAAACTGTAATATTAAAAATGTTATTACAATTTAAAGTAACCGTTGCATTTGAAAATGTAAAAATATATTTCTTCAGAACTCAGAACTATTATCATCAGTGTTGAAAATGGCTATGTTGTTTAATAGCAAGTTCAAAAGAGCTGCATTTATTTTTATTCAATTTTTTTTCTGGATTCAATTTTTTCCATTTTTCTGGACTCTTTTTTTTTTAATGGTTAAATTTAATTTTATTAATCAAAAAGCATATCTTATACAAGTCTCAACAAAAGTTATGCAACAGAAATGTATGAACAAAATATTTTTTTGCTACCTGGTCTCATGACAGAAACATACCTGGGGGCACTTTTTCACGAAATACGCACCAATAAGTACATATCACTGCAGTTTCCAAAAAAATAAATAAAAAATATATTAGAGGCAGTAAAACTCTGACACTTTTTTATCCTTTTCACACAAAGTATGATTTACAGAGTTTGATAAAGTGTAATTTTTGCACAGTTACTTAAAGAATATTATATTATGACTTAAAAACAATTTTTATATGCAGGAAGATTTGACAACTTGATGCTTGAATGTTAGCATGACATATTCACCTTCATATTTAAGGGTTTTCATGAACAGTCAATTTGTTTGTTCTTTGTATGCGTTTTTTCATATTCGTAATCCTAAAAATTTGTCATGCACAGAAACCTTGCACACTCAGTCCGATGCGTATTAATTCAAAAATCGGCAAAACAATACAAAATGGAACCTTCAAGCAACGAGGATGCTTTTGCTGTCCACTCTCTCTTCTTAAAAAGAAAAAAAGAATGGGCATATTTGGGTCCATCCAATTATAGGATATAGAGAGAAATGAGAGAATACTTTTTATGTGCACCTCATTAATGAGCTGCGGGATTATCCTGGGCGATTCAAAGTTTACTTCAGGATGTCAGTGAACTTCGATGCTTTGCTAGTGTTACTGGAGTTACATATTATAAAGAAGACCACTAATTTCTGTGAACTCAGTGCGTTGTGCTGCAAAATTAGGTAGATGAACTTGTCAGACGCAATTCTGGATTTTGGCGTTCGCTTGTACGGTGGTTGTGAACTCTCAAAACATCTCTAAAAATGCTTGCTACGGATGTGAAAAACGCAAAAAAATCAAACCCGATCTAAGTTTTTTATGACGAGTGAAAATTGCGGAGACAGTGTGCAAACGTGATTGACATAACGTGAGGTCGTATTTATTTATTAGTTTACGAAATATTAGGACGAAAGAGTGCAATGACCTTAAAGGAACACTCCACTTTTTTTGAAAATAGGCTCATTTTCCAGCTCCCCCAGAGTTAAACAGATGAGTTTTACCGTTTTTGAATCCATTCAGCCGATCTTCAGGTCTGCAGCAGTTGGCGCTTAAAGTTTTCTATGCACAAGCTGATTTGACCAGAGTCACGAAACCGATTACTCTCTCTCTCTATCCTAACATGTTGATGGATAAAAATAAAACTAAATTAAGCATGGAACGACCACAAACGTAGGGAAAACAGCGGAGTAAAAGTACTGATACATCACTTAAAATGTACTCAAGTAAGAGTAAAAGTACACAATTTTTAAACTACTCAGAAAAGTGAGTATTTGTAATTCATTACTTCACACCCATGCTGACCAACTTTTAATTTACTAATCAAAAATTTGGCAAATTCTGTGACATTCTGTGTTAAACAGTAGATTCACTTTTCATGACTGGATTTGGCAATTCTGTTCGCGTTTGCTGCATTGTGGATATCATTGTGGGTCCTAACCAAGCCGCAACCTCCCGCTCTCGCTCTTGAAACAATATGGAAGTGACTGAAGCTGCAGTTCATCAGCTGGCCGCTTGAGGCTGGCTCCAAAAGGAAGCAAATCCCCATAGACTCTCGTGTTAAATTGTTCAACTTTATAACAGATAAAAACATGTTTACAGCCTGGTACAAAAAGTGGTTTTGGTTTTTACAGCTAGCTTTGCCCTTCATGACAACTCTAAGGGGGGTGAATTTTTTTCTAACTCACCCGTTTAAATTATATTAAGCATTAAAACGCGGGGACGTGCTTCCAAAATGGCGACGACAGGCCCGCCCAACTTTTGCTTCAAAAACGCTCTTCAGAAACATACGGGTGACGTCACTGACACTACGTCCATGTTTTTTTACAGTCTATGGTCCTAACCAGTGTTGGGGAAAGTTACTTCTAAAAGTAATGCATTACAATATTGCGTTACTCCCTAAAAAAGAAACTAATTACGTTACTTAGTTATGTTACATTACTTTTGCGTTACCTTTTAAATCTGAGCAGGGCTTGCTTGTTTGTTTTTAATATAAAAACATTTAATTCTTAGTAAATGTAAAAGCCCTTTCACACCAAAATGAAATTAAGTGAATAAGCCTAAGGCTAAAGGAAAATTAAATTCATGCCTATATGAGAACTGTAAAGAAAGTTCAACACTCTTCAGCAATGAGAAAAAAAAACACAAATGTTAGTTAATATAAAGTAAGTTTTGCTTATTAGTACACTGCAATAAATACTTTTCTTACATAGATTTTTTGTCTTGTTTCCAGCCAAAATATCTAAAACAATTCTTAAATAAAGAAGAATTTTCTAGACAAGTAAAAATTATTGTCTTGTTTTTTCTAAAAACAAGTCAAAATTAAGTGTTTTTGCTTGAAACACTTTGCTTGAAAATAATCTACCAATGGGGTAAGCAAAATAATCTTGTTTTCTGTTTAAACATTTTTTAAGATTTAAGAAAGATACGATTTTTTTTTTTTGCTTAACCCATTTTTCAGATTATTTAGCTTGTTCCAAGCAAAAACTCACTTAATTTTAACTTGTCTAGAAAATCCTTCTTGATTTAAGAATTTTTTGATATTTTGGCTGGAACAAGACAAAAACATGTAAGTAAGAAAAGTATTTTTGCAGTGTATGGTTCATTTTGGATCAACAAAGGTCAGCAGCAAAGTCATTTGGTTAATAAAATGGGATTAAATACGTAAAGGAAACAAAAAGTAACTCAGATATTTTCTTGGAAATGAAAAAGTAATGCGTTACTTTACTAGTTACTTGAAAAAAGTAATATTTTTACCTAACTTGCGTTACTTGTAATGCGTTACCCCCAACATTGGTCCTAACTAATGAGTTACTAGTGATTAAGTTACTACATTTGTATACAATAGTTGATATTGGCTATTTATAATAGCTGACAGTGCAGTGATTGTGTCTTCACTTTGTTTCTTTTTTTGGATGTGCTTTCACATCACCATTCGGTTCCAAGCGTTCAAAACGTGAACCATCCAATCGGCTCACTTAACATGCACCTCACATTGCGTGGTTAACCACAACAGTTACGAAGCAACCCAACACTGTGACAAATCAACAACAGACAGGCGCCCAGCTAATTGAGTGGGAGAATTTGGTGCAAAACATTGTTTGCCTTGGGTCACAACTGAAAATTGAGGCAGCAGCGGGAAGAGGGAACGAGGGGAAAACCAAGAAGAGAAAAACAGGATAGTGAAATAAACAGAAGGCTAAATGAAGAGATAAAGAGAAAAGATGTCAAGGGCAAACAGATGGGTTGCCACATCGGGGTAAAGTTGATTAGATCACACAGAGAAGATTTTCGGCCAGACATGTGAAATGAAGTCTGAGCTGCTCAATGCCCAAAAACAAATCCATATTTGACTAGCAGGGGAGCTCTGCCACCTCCATAATGCCCTTAAATACTCAAACCTCATTACTTCATTATCAGAGTGAGTCACGGAGCACAAAACATCAGGGTTGGCGTCCTACTGAGATGCAAGTCTCAGAATGCGTTTCGAAAATTACAGTAAAGCAATAAGAGCGTTTCCAAAAACCACTCCCTTATTAATGCTTCACAACATTAACCCAAAAAAACATTTGTTGCAGTTCTTACATAGTTCGCACTCTCAATCGATATAGAGTTAAAACATTAATTTGTTGCAGAAGTAGAGAAGCAGTTTGATGTAGTTTCGCAGTCTCATTTGGTGCCATGTGATAACATTCATTTGGTGTGTAATTCCAAAATGAGGGTGGGAATATGGCGCAGTCTTCAACTAGACTAAGGAGTGAACAGGGTTGAATTGCAGACTCAGGATGTAGTTTCAATCTCAGGGCTCTGAGGCTGAACTCAGCAGGTGAGCTGGATCCATCTTCACTGTAGCGGGCCTTAAAAAAAGAGTCGAGTGATTTGGACCAGTCTGGGCTCAGTGGTACTCCAACAAGACAGACACAGAGGAGTAGTCGGGCATGAACTGACCATCACATCGAGCCAACTGAGGTATGGTTTGGAAATGTCAGTCTCCCCACTTGGGGACGAAAAGGAAGCAATAAATGTGTGAGATGGGATGAGTGGGCACAGCCAAAAGGAGCCACCATTGCTCTGCGTTCATTCATTCGGCTGG
This sequence comes from Cirrhinus molitorella, assembly GCA_033026305.1. Classification (NCBI taxonomy): domain Eukaryota; kingdom Metazoa; phylum Chordata; class Actinopteri; order Cypriniformes; family Cyprinidae; genus Cirrhinus; species Cirrhinus molitorella. Next base: position 16,496,818 of record CM065137.1, on the reverse strand, counting down.
AGTTTCCAGTGGCGGTGTTGGGAGAAGGACTTTGACAGTTCGGTGCTTTATTGCAATGGATCTCAGAGGATGAGGTGAGGGGTTAGAGGTGAACACTATGTGTTTTTTGATAGAAGAACAAGATGGAAAGTCTTCCACTGGCAGTAATTTTAAACTAGACATGAAAAGACATGTAGGGTTGGCAGAGCTTGGCGATTTGTGACGGCGAGATTTGGACGGCCTGTGGACCCCCGACGTGTAGAAACCAGGTGCACTTTATCTCAACGTCTGTGGTGAAACTAGCCTATTATTCAGCGAGGCAAGGATTTCAGAGAATACAGTACTTCTGCACAGAAGACACTAGATTCAATTTTGAGTTAAAGAAGCATTAATATATATATATTTTTTTTTACTAAGGCATGGAGCCTGTATTGTAGCACTGTTTTAAGATTTTATTTTATTTATTTATATATATATATATATATATATATATATATAATGCTAACCAAGGTTGCGTTTATACAATCAACAATATAGAAAAAAAATAAATACTGTGAAATATTACAGTTTAGAAGTGTTTTCTATTTTAAGATATTTTAAAAATGTATTTGATTCCATGATGCCAGTCTTCAGTGTCACATGATTTTTCTGAAATCCTTTTAATCCTTTTTCTGGGACATCAACAGAGTTTTGCAAGTGTGTTTGTTGACGAACATTTCATATACAAGGCCCAGTTCGACGCTGGATTTGCACATTGTTTGATACTAAAAAATGGAGCCGTCCCAGCTATAAAAGATTCCGGTCATGATTCAGAACTGCAGATGGTAAATGAAACGGCATTAAATGTTATTGGCAATCAGAGCGCAAGTGATCGTCTAACTTAGCTCCGCCCACAGTGTGCCTTCAGAAGCTTGGCTTTTTCCGGAGAGAATCGGAAAGCTGTATTTTTCTTTTATAAATATGATAAAACTAAAGACTTTTTGGAGATATTAAGGATGCAGTACTACTCTATAGGTACTCATGAATAACATGAGATTAGGTGAAACTGTGTATGTTATGTAAATCTAATTTAAAAATCTAATATAAAGGTACTATCTGTAGGATTGACACCGAGTGGTTGAACTAGATATTGCAGTCCAAATTCAAAATATTGGAGACGGGTTTTTTCACCCGGCCCCTCCTACTCAAACTTGACTCACACGCAGGTTGCCAGATTCCAGAGAACTGGAACGAGCGCACCCCACGATGGAAAACATTGAGCTTACACTGTAAGTTGATCAGATAATGTGTATGTTTGCAATGTTTGTATTGTTTGCAAATTATAAAGCACCTTATGTGTATTTATAAATCTGAATCTGCGTCTCATTTAGGAGGCTGCTGCATCATAAATGTGTGTTGTCCTCCCACAGAAAAAAAGTATATGTCAGTTTCTTCTGTAGTCTGGTGCCTTTCAATTAACGGGATAGGCAGCGTTGCTTGTATTGGTTATTTATATTTGCTCTGTCAAATTTTGCCACAACAATAAAAAAAAGAATAACATTAAAACGCATTACTAGTGGTGCAACTGGTAAGCGCACATGACTTTGACGCCGTCAAATAATGCTTAAGATTTTTACACGGGGTTGAGGTGCGTGGACCCTCGTAGCTAAAAAAAAAAAGAAGAATATAACAGACGTGTCTACCTAGCAATATACGTTAGCATTATTTCACCACATCAACAAAAATTTCGTACTAGTATCTCTTAGTTTTCGTATTTTTTCTGTCACGGTTGTGATATGATATGATAAACAGCCATGACCCGTCTGCATCTCACGTCGGCCACACCGTCTCAAATAAACGCTGTCTTACCAACCAGGCATCATGAAACACAGTGTAAACGCAAGTAGAATGTCGAATTAAATAAAAATATTCCCACAAAGTTAGTAGTCAGGATACATCAGTTAACCAACATTAGCTAATTACTTGCCTGTCAAGAAGAAGATGGGCCAACTCTCTGAAACGCCGTTGGTCATAAAGTGTTTTTGATGGATGTCGAGGCTTTTTAGAACATACAGAAAGTTGTATTTCCCGCTCAGACCCCTTTCGTTTGCCAGCTTCCATGACTGAAATGAAACGCGCTGTGTTTTCCGCCAACTGGCATCCCGGGTTCCGAAACACTATTGGGTAAACTGGCAGTGGGCGGGTTTCACAAATCAAAACACTGTTCTGCATTCCGGGCCGGAATGCTCATTTTCAAAGGAGAATAATTGACTGTAGCGTTGTTTTTCAGATAAACAAGTATACTAACTTAGCATGTTTCTTGAATATCTACAAACATATTGTGGTATTTTTATGCTTTAGTAGAGTCAAAATCCTACAGATAGCACCTTTAAAAAATATTAAAAGTGCTCAAATCTTCAGTTCCAACTTTTGAATCCCAGCTGGAGTTGACTTTGAACTTGATTCCACCCGCCTTGTTCTACAGTATGTGCGATACCTGCGTTGAGGCGATTGTATTGACTCAGGCACGGATATTCTTCCCTGGGTCTGAGAGGGCATTGGGGGCTGCGGTAGCCGCCACTGGTTATGAGCAGCATATAATCTAATTTGTTTCTGATAGTGGTGCATTAAATGCAAAGCCTCTGATCTTACAGTGTAAGCTCTCTGCTGCGCTATAGTGCAGTCAAGGCCAGTCCCTTTACTAATGGAGACGCGACTCTTTTGCTTCCAGTGGAGCCAGGCGAGCTCGCAAATGGCACGCATAAATCATGCATCCCACACCGCAAAGCACCTGTTAATAATGGACCTGTTAAAAATGCATGTGGTGAGGTACAGCCCATCCTCCGGGCACACGCGGTGGGAACGGGAGGTTGCGCGGGGTAAAAAAGCAAATAGGTGCATTCCTCTCTCGCTTTCATCGGCGGTATTGCCGTAAGTGATGAATAAATGTCTCGTCCTTTCAAAGCAGTGGCTTAAAAGGCTGTTGGGATGCATAAACAGCAGTGAAGTTGTCATTCATTTACTTCCCCCCGACAGCAAATGACACGACAGGCCACGGCCGTGTGTTATTGTATCTCACGCCTGAGCAGAGTGATACTAAGTGAGTCATTTAGACTTCTGCTTCATCCAGCCCGCGCGAGGGGGCGGCTCCCTCGCTGACCATTAAAGGCAGCACATCAATTGCGAATAATGAGTAAGACTAACATGAGGGTTGTAATAGCGGATCCCTGGGTCCCAGGCCTGCGTGAGTTGTGGACGGTTCATAATCAGCAGTAATGCAGGACGGTGAGGAAGTTCAGCAAAAGGGATTCCAACTATTTTTATACTTGAAAATAAGACTTATATGTTTTTTTTTTTTTTTTTTTTTTTTTTTTTTTAATAAATGATCCATGGTATCATAACAAAAACGGAGAAAAAATTAAATAAACCTATAGAAATAACAGATTTATAAAATAATAATAATAATAATAATAATAATATATGCACAGACAAAATAAAACTATAACAATCATTTTGATTCATGGTAACAAAACTAATAAAAAACGGAAAACTATTATTTTTATTGTATGTTTGATAATTATGCCTTTCAGAAATAATTCACAGCATCATAAAAATACAAAAAATAATAGTAATAATAATAATAATTATAATTGGCTTTTATAAATGAGACAAGAATAAAACTATAACAATCATGGAATATAATAGAATAAATAATAATAATACTATATGTGTTTTTATTAATAGTGGTATCATATATACAATAATATTTTATTATTATTACATTTTTGATAATTATGCCTTTTTATAATGATGATCATGACTACATCATAAAAAAGACAAAAAAATGGAATATAAAATAACAAAAATTATATTATTAGTAGTAGTAGTAGTAGTAGTATTATTGTTATTATTATTATTATTATTATTAATGTGTTTTTATAAATATTCATGATATCATAAGAAAACAACAACAACAAAAAATATAAGAAAACTGAAATAATAATAATAATAAATAATAAAACCTGTAATATAAAAAACTGAAAACTATTATTATTATTATTGTTTATTATTATCATTATTATTATTATTATTATTATTATCATCATCATCACAAGAATATCACAAGAAGCAGAAAATAATAATAATAATAATAATAAACAATAATAATAATAATAATAATTAGTAGTAGTAGTAGTAGTATATATTTTGTTAATTATGCATTTTATAAATGAGACAAAAAAAAATAAAACTAACAATCATGGAATGTAAAATAATTAAAAATATATTATTATTATTATTATTATTAATAATAATAAATCAAAAAATAAAACTAATATAAGAAAACTGAAAAAAAAAAATCAAACATTCTTGGAATTATAAAAGAATACAATTAAAATAATTATTTTTGAATAATCATGCAATAAAAACAATACAAAATGAAATCAAACTATAACAATCATGGAATTATAAAAAAAAAATGATAATGAATGTTTAATCATGGAAGCTCTTTTTTCTATTTTTGCATTTAGATGAAGATTTGCTCTTTAAAAACACGAATAGCTTAATACCACTGTCCAGATAGAATCTTAATTGGAAATCTTAAAATTAATATCCATTTTGATGCTGTACATTATAATGTTGTATAGTTTACAAATGATTTAGTTAAATTTTTATCTTTTATTTAGATTTTTTTTAGAACCTTTTAAAATAGGCCTTATTGGTTACAGCCATAATCTTCATATTGCTGCAACTGTACATTTTTATTGGACAAAACTCTCAACAAGCCTTCATAAAAGCAATAATAAATCATCAGCTATAACATCTGCTACACAGCTGCAAGGACAAATGTCCATGTTTCTTTCCTCCTTTATAGGATCAGTCTAAAGAGCAACGTTCTTCCGACACCATTGGGAAAGGAATCTGAAGCTCTATTGATGAAGCCTCTCATCTTAAAAGCAACAAGTAAACAGAGTCGACCCTAACATCTGCTACACAGCTGCAAGGACAAGTGTCCATGTTTCTTTTTCTTTTTATATATGATCAGGCTTTTGAGCAGCGTTCTTTTTCAAACCATTAGAAGTTATGGCTGAGGCTCTATTCATATTTATTCATGTGCCCAATATGTTGACCAACTATAGAAAATTGGGTCGGAAATAGAGCATGATCCCTCCCCCTTATGTTTTTTCCTGTGCTCACAGATAAAGTAATTGGATCTCAGCTTGACAGAAAAGAAAACAAAAGAGAAAATTGGCAAGATATTTGTTTTGTTTCTGAAAACCGTGTCTCTGCGGTACGATCGGCATTCATTTGTTGTTTTTTTGATGAAGAGGCCTGAATTTTTCAAAATCAAAATCTTGTTTCCCCCCCAAGCAGCACATCAAAGGAGGATATAAGAGAATTGTACCTAAATTGGCCCTGAAAAAGCAGTGAGAGGGTGTTGGATAGCTGTCATTTTTCTTCGGTCTTGCACAGCACAAACTGTACTGTGAGAGTTATCAGAACAGCCACACACCAGGCACGCATCATGAAGTCGATGAAATTCAGCCCATTGTTTATGCATTAGTCAAAAAGATTCTAGTTTTCCAGGGTCGTGTGCCATTCAGAAGCCAGTGGAAAGCAACTTATAGATTTCAATCTAATTCTTGAATTTGAATTGAAGTAGCAAACATGATTCAGAATTACAGTTTAAATTGAATAGAGTTTAAATTTAATTCAAATCTTTTTTTATTAGCCCATGTATTGTTAAGGTAAAAAGTTTGCTTGAGAGTTTTGGAGGTTTATCAGTGGATTGACAGATGGATAGATAGATAAATGGATGGATGGGTTGTTAAATGGATAGACAGGCTCATGGCTGGGATGAATAGAGGAAGGGAAGCAGGATTGTTGATGGATAGATGGAGGGATTGTCAGACACACTGATAGATAGATGAAGGAAAGGAGGAAGGGGAGGGATGGATTGATGGATGAACTGTATAGACACTGATAGATGAATGGATGGATGGTTAGATGGATGATAGATGATTTCTTAGATAGACAGGCTGATGGCTGGGTAGATAAATAGAGGAAGGGAAGGAGGGATTGTTGATGGATAGATGGATGGATTGTTAGATGTATAGACACGCAGATAGATGGATGGAGGAAAGGAGGAAGGGGAGGGATGGATTAATGGATGAACTGTATAGACACTGATAGATGAATGGATGGATGGTTAGATGGATGATAGATGAATTCTTAGATAGACAGGCTGATGGATGAAAGGTTGAATGGATGGATAAGCAGATGGATTGTTCGATGGATAGACGGAGGATGGATGAATGGATGGATGAAGAGAGGGAGGAAAAGATGTTGGATGAATGATAGACAAAAAACAGCCAGAATGATAGACTGATTAATAGATGGATGAATGGATGGAAGGAAAGAGGGAGGGAGGAAGGGATGTTGGATGGATGGATGGATGGATGAAATGTTGGATAGATGGATGTTGGATGGATGGATAAAAGTAGGAAGGAAGGGATGTTGGATGGATGGATGGATGGATGGATGGATAAAGGGAGGAAGGAAGGGATGTTGGATGGATGGATGGATGAGATGTTGGATGGATGGATGATAGATGGATGAAAGGAGGAAAAAAGGGATGTTGGATGGATGGATGAAATGTTGGATGGATGGTGGATGGATGGATGGATGGATGGATGAAGGGAGGAAGGAAGGGATGTTGGATGGTTGGATGAAATGTTGGAGGGAGGGAGGGAAGGAGGAAGGGATGTTGGATGGATGGATGAAGGGAGGAAGGAAGGGATGTTGGATGGATGGATAAAATGTTGGATGGATGGATGATAGATGGATGTTGGATGGATGGATAAAAGGAGTAAGGAAGGGATGTTGGATGGATGGATGAAATGTTGGATGGATGATAGATGGATAAAAAGAGGGAAAAAAAGGGATGTTGGATGGATGGATGAATGAAATGTTGGATGGATGGATGATAGATGGATAAAAGGAGAAAAAAAAGGGATGTTGGATGGATGGATAAAATGTTGGATGGATGGATGATAGATGGATGTTGGATGGATGGATGGATGGATAAAAGGAGTAAGGAAGGGATGTTGGATGGATGGATAAAATGTTGGATGGATGGATGATAGATGGATGTTGGATGGATGGATGGATGGATAAAAGGAGTAAGGAAGGGATGTTGGATGGATGGATAAAATGTTGGATGGATGGATGATAGATGGATAAAAGGAGGAAAAAAAGGGATGATGGATGGATGGATGAAATGTTGGATGGATGGATGGATGGATGGATGGATGAAAGGAGGAGGGAAGGGATGTTGGATGGATAGATGGGTGGATGATAGATAGATGAATGGATGGATGGAAGGAAGGAGGGAGAGAGGGATGTTGGATAGATGAAATGTTGGATGGATGGATGGATGGATGATGGATGGATGATTGAATGAATGGTGGATGGATGGATGGATGGATGATAGATGATGGTGGATGGATGGATGGATGGATGGATGGATGGAGGAAGGAAGGGATGTTGGATGGATGGATGATAGATGGATGTTGGATGGATGGAAGGAAGGAGGGAGAGAGGGATGTTGGATAGATGAAATGTTGGATGGATGGATGGATGATGGATGGATGATTGAATGAATGGTGGATGGATGGATGGATGGATGGATGATAGATGATGGTGGATGGATGGATGGATGGATGGATGGATGGATGAAGGGAGGAAGGAAGGGATGTTGGATGGATGGATAAAATGTTGGATGGATGGATGATAGATGGATGTTGGATGGATGGATAAAAGGAGTAAGGAAGGGATGTTGGATGGATGGATGAAATGTTGGATGGATGGATGATAGATAAATAAAAGGAGGAAAAAAAGGGATGTTGGATGGATGGATGAAATGTTGGATGGATGGATGATAGATGGATAAAAGGAGGAAAAAAAGGAATGTTGGATGGATGGATAAAATGTTGGATGGATGGATGATAGATGGATGTTGGATGGATGGATAAAAGGAGTAAGGAAGGGATGTTGGATGGATGGATGGGTGGATGATAGATAGATGAATGGATGGATGGAAGGAAGGAGGGAGAGAGGGATGTTGGATAGATGAAATGTTGGATGGATGGATGGATGGATGATGGATGGATGATTGAATGAATGGTGGATGGATGGATGGATGGATGGATGGATGGATGGATGAAGGGAGGAAGGAAGGGATGTTGGATGGATGGATGATAGATGGATGTTGGATGGATGGAAGGAAGGAGGGAGAGAGGGATGTTGGATAGATGAAATGTTGGATGGATGGATGGATGATGGATGGATGATTGAATGAATGGTGGATGGATGGATGGATGGATGGATGATAGATGATGGTGGATGGATGGATGGATGGATGGATGGATGGATGAAGGGAGGAAGGAAGGGATGTTGGATGGATGGATAAAATGTTGGATGGATGGATGATAGATGGATGTTGGATGGATGGATAAAAGGAGTAAGGAAGGGATGTTGGATGGATGGATGAAATGTTGGATGGATGGATGATAGATAAATAAAAGGAGGAAAAAAAGGGATGTTGGATGGATGGATGAAATGTTGGATGGATGGATGATAGATGGATAAAAGGAGGAAAAAAAGGAATGTTGGATGGATGGATAAAATGTTGGATGGATGGATGATAGATGGATGTTGGATGGATGGATAAAAGGAGTAAGGAAGGGATGTTGGATGGATGGATGAAATGTTGGATGGATGGATGATAGATGGATAAAAGGAGGAAAAAAAGGGATGTTGGATGGATGGATGGATGAAATGTTGGATGGATGGATGGATGGATGAAGGGAGGAAGGAAGGGATGTTGGATGGATGAATGAAATGTTGGATGGTTGGATGGATGGATGGATGGATGAAAGGAGGAAGGAAGGGATGTTGGATGGATAGATGGGTGGATGATAGATGGATGAATGGATGGATGGAAGGAAGGAGGGAGAGAGGGATGTTGGATAGATGAAATGTTGGATGGATGGATGGATGGATGGATGGATGGATGATGGATGGATGATTGAATGAATGGTGGATGGATGGATGGATGGATGATAGATGATGGTGGATGGATGGATGGATGGATGAAGGGAGGAAGGAAGGGATGTTGGATGGATGGATAAAATGTTGGATGGATGGATAAAAGGAGTAAGGAAGGGATGTTGGATGGATGGATGAAATGTTGGATGGATGGATGATAGATGGATAAAAGGAGGAAAAAAAGGGATGTTGGATGGATGGATGAAATGTTGGATGGATGGTGGGTGGATGGATGGATAGATGGATGAAGGGAGGAAGGAAGGGATGTTGGATGGATGAATGAAATGCTGGATGGATGGATGGATGGATGAAAGGAGGAAGAAAGGGAATGTTGGATGGATGGATGGGTGGATGGATGATAGATGGATGAATGGATGGAAGGAAGGAAGGAAGGAAGGAAGGAGGGAGAGAGGGATGTTGGATAGATGAAATGTTGGTTGGATGGATGGATGGATGGATGGATGATGGATGGATGATTGAATGAATGGTGGATGGATGGATGGATGGATGGATGGATGGATGGATGGATGAAGGGAGGAAGGAAGGGATGTTAGATGAATGGATGGATGGATGATAGACAAAAACAGACAGAATGATAGATTGATGGATGGATGGATAAAGGGAGGGAGGAAGGGATGTTGAATGGATGGATGAAATGTTAGATGGATGGATGGATGGATGATAGACAAAAAACAGACAGAATGATAGATTGAAGGATGGATGAAATGTTAGATGGATGGATGATAGATGTATTATAGATTGGAGGTTTATAGATGGATTGACGGATAGATACATGAATGGATGGGCTGTTAAATATATAGAAAAGCTGATGATTAAGTGGATGAATAGAGGAAGGGAAAGAGGGATTCTTGATGCATACCATCATTCTGTCTGTTTTTTGTCCATCCATCCATCCATCTGTCCATCCATGGTTAGAAAGAGAGACACATAATCTTGGATGGATGGATGGATGGAGGGAGGGAGAGGGGGATGTTGGATGGAAGCATGGATGGTAGAAAGACACAAAAACGGACAGAATGATAGATTGATGGATGAATGGATCATTAGATAAATAAACGGATGGATGGATGGAGCATTATATGGACAGATGAAAGGATAGATGGCTGGACAAACAGACAAATGGATAGATGAATAATTAAATGGACAGACAGATGGTCAGTGGACATATGATAGATAGATAGATAGATAGATAGATAGATAGATAGATAGATAGATAGATAGATAGATAGATTACACATTGTCGTATTGCATGTGTAATAAGCAGTATAGTTGAACCTTTAAACTTTACCACCAATTTAGAAGTACTGAGCTAAAATAAAACCTGTGGAAAATACAACTGGAATAAAACAACAAATGATATGCTGGGCTTAAAGCTTCATGTGGGCTGCTTTATTCCGTCTGGTGCATCTGAAGCCAGCAGCATGTGCTTATAGCAGATTAATCATGAGAGAGAGCATGGCCCAGACCCCTTCAAACATCAGCAAAGCTTCTTTTTAATGTTATTTGTAGCTGCATATATGTCTAATAGTTGTCTTATGTAATCGCCAAAGTGTCAGCATGCCTCAGCAGTTAGCCTTGGGTCCTCGCCGTCATCCAGTGGCACAAATCTAGTCCTGACAGGAGGAGGGAACACTGCCTGGTGGGAATTATCACACCTCACTGGTGTGGCTGCTCCTCGTCCTGAAAGCTTAGTCAGACTATCCTCATATGAGGGGAAAAAAACAAAACAAAACAAAAACTCACAGACCTGATATGACCTGCGCCCGACATCTAAATCCTAATCCTTTTTGCGGGATTGTGCAGTATGCATTATTTAGTGCTACAGGGTCATTTAATCAGTATGAGTCTCACTTCAAGCTTCAGTGGGTGGCAAAATGTAGTTGTTCACGGTTCTGTAAAAAAACGTTAGGCGAAAACACTGGCATTAGCAGAAATAAATACAGTAGAGGAAAAGTAGACAAGGGAAGCAGGTTTTGCGGATAAAGGTTGTTTATGAGGAAAATAAAATACATTTTTAAATAAAAAAACAGGCTAAATATTTTAGAAGAGGAAAATTTCAAGCTCAAAAGATGTGAACAAGTAGAACTCCGAACTAAGAATAAAAGGAATATCAAAATACAAAATTTGTTTAAAATTAAACCACTTCTAAACACTATTGATTGATTTAAAGGAATTATAATTTCTAGTTTATTTCGAATAAGACATCCTTTCAATGTTGGCAGCAGTCAAAACTTTGTGTGTGTCCATATGTGCTTTCATCATCTTGCGTGGTGGCGCATCTTTAGGGTACTTGCCAGTGTTTCCTGCACATGACAACAAACACAGCGTGAGACTTGATGTCTGATTTACAAACAAATGACTAAGCTACTAGTTATGAAACTCAAAAAGTTTCACATTGATAAGCAGTTTGAATCAGAGTCAGTGAATCATTCAAAACTATTATTGAGAACACAACTGACTCTTTACTGTCTTTTTATTCAATAAAAATACACATAAACAGTTTTAGTGACTGATATTCCTTACAATCTACTTGTTATCACAATCTCTAGTAATACCTAGAAGCAATACTTGTATGTAGAGCGGTCACGATTTCTCGATTCATTTCAAGTACTCGATTTACAACAATCATCGACTGCAATCTGTCTGTGTCGAGTAACCCAAAATCGCACAGTAAATGCTGCTCTACACAAACTGTGTGGATCTCTGCATATTAAAATGTTCATCTGGGAATGTCACATTTGCCATTTCATTAGATTTGCAAGGTAAATTATTTAAACCCACACAGACAAATACATCGTTATCTTTCTAAACATGCTAACTGTTCAGTGTGATTTCAAAATAAAAGCTCAAACCCTCACTCTGAGTTTACACATTTTAATGTCCACGTATTCAAGAAATTACAGTGGCATTTCTGTCATAAAGAAATAGCCAAATATTAAAGATAAAATGGGCATTTAAATTAAATGTTGTTTGGTCAATATTAAACAAGGATTAGACCACACAGTAAAGTATAAAAAACAATCCTGTGCAGAGATTTGATATAATACATAATGTACGTTAGTTTTATTTTTTAGAATACATTATGTATTGTAACAGTTTGTTCAATAAAACCATATAAATACTTGCTTTTGATACTGTATATGAACCAATTATTATTGCCTCATTTCTTTTATATGTGTATTTTAAGTAATTGTAAAGGCTATTGTTAGCTTAGGTCTATTTTTATTACCTCAAAGTATATATAAAATTATAAATTATTACAATAGACTGGCCATAGCCAGAGATTGAGTTTATTAATGCAACGGCCAATCAGAAGCGTTCAGATGAGTCATCGCTGAAATACCGAATGTTCAGTCCGCGCGCTCCCTGACTAAATTATGCTCTCTCGTGAATTGACCATATGCACGGATTACTTCCTTGTTTAGATAAACCAGCTCAGTCATTTCCGGTCAACTGTACTGAGCCGTTGGACTAGGACTGTCCTTTGCTCGTTTTCTCTACATAATCCTTTCACAATCAAAGAATTTTTTTTTTTTTTTGTCTAAGAGGAACCTCCATGTATACCATTTCAAGAATGACAAACACTAGTTTTAAAAAATGACACGAGTAAATCCGCTTAATATGCGCGAGTCGTTGCTGTGATTGACAATAATAACGGAGCAAAACATCTGACAAGCCGATGTCTAAAACAGAGCTGTGCATTAAATGATTCAGACTAAATTCATAGTAACAAAACTACAGCAGTAACAAGTTTGTGTTGGTTGAATATAGGCTATTTAATAGCTTTTACAATTCAAGAGAAAACGATGTAGATAAAATATGTAGTTAATAAATTAAGTCTAAAATATTTCAAATTCATATCGAGTCATATTGAATGCATTAATTATTATACTATTAATATTTAAGTTATTCAATTTGTAGTGCGGTAAAAGTACGTTGTGTTAAACCAATAATGAATCGAAAAGCAAGAATAGGGAGTTTAAATGGCAGCTGCAATAACTAATCCTCTGCTGCCATCTTTTGGTTATAAGGGTAATTTCATGTCAATCTTAAAAAATCGTTGTTTTCCATTTACTTTTTTTCCATGTCGTGTTTATGAATGAAGAAAGGTGAATCTTTGAAGTGAATTTTATTGCACAGCGCACAGCTGTAGAGTTGAAAATTAATAAAAGCTTTAAAATATTGTAATATTTGTGTTCATGACTATGAAGGCAAGTTATTGATTATCAAGAATATTAAGATGTTGTTAAAGAGAAGCTTCGCTAACGTAAGTCTAAACACGTTATGATAGTGTTTAGCTGTCAGCATTTAAATGTACAACTATTACTCTCCTGGGATTACCAGGCTCTGCATTTTAATTATATGTTGTTAAAGAATATGAAACTGAATGTTCGAACATGCCCCTATCATTATTTACGATGTTGCAATTATTATTTTTTCTCAGTTTCTGATAAAAACGAGGTAGGAGAGGAGTCTCAGGAGTCTCTATCTATATATAGCACATATAAAATTAGCTTGACAGGAAGTTTACGAGCTGGCTTATCATTATGCGGATGTGCATATGGCCAATTCTCTCATCAAAAACGATGTAATTGTGCGATGTAAGTATGAGAGATTTATTAATTAAACTGTGTAGATAGGCTACATGCGCTGATTATTAGGAGTGCATAAACTTTTGATGATGTAAATGAATGCTCGTTTTCTACAGCTGCTGTTTGAAATGTTAACATCATAATTAGTAACTTACAAAGTTTTTATTAAATCGTTATGATGTTAAATGCAAATTCATTCATGGTAAAAATATTTTATGACATGACATCCATGCTTCTTGATTTAAAAGGTACGTAGTGTAGTTAATAGATTACGCTAACAATAGGCTGCTTTTAGCCTCACTCTGGAGTTGGTTCACTCTCTGGTTATGAAATTATGAACGTAAATAATTCAATAAATAGCATGATGATATCGTGTACTGGCGATCTCATGGGCTGGTGACAAGAGGATATGACTATGGAGCATATCGCCCAACGCTTATAGTTATTTATTTATTTGATATTGGTCGATATTATCATAGTTGACGGTGATTCATTTGACTTCTAAATGTTTCGTTTCATGAGTAATGTCTCTCGAGTCACTAGAGAGTGACTAAGATATGCAGTATTAAGTGTGAATATTTTCATTGCTCTTAATTCATATGCATCAAGTGGCATTTTGTAAAAACATGTGCGGAGTCTTTTCAATTTCGCTTTTAAATAAAATGGAGGCTTATAAAAGAGTCAAGACACTTAATTATACACCGTATTTAAGGGCCACATTACCAGGTCATTAAAAATGTCACTTAGCAAATTTAGGAAATTAAAGAGGCATAGCTATCAAAAAATTGAAAATATCATCTAAAGGGGCTGTGTACCAAAACTATTTCTCTTCCAGTCCAAGGAAAGCAATAAATTGTTTCTTAATGAAATGAACTTTTTTTTAAGGAGCCATTTATCACTGCTAATTGCAGAAGCTTGCGTTATCAAAAGCTAGTCAATTGTTTTGTAAAAGAATTATTGAAGTCTCACAAGGGGTGTGTTTTTCAGCTGCTGGAAAGAGAGAAAAAAATTAGTAGCTGAAGAGCTTCAAAACCATTTGAATGGTTCACTGTTAATTTTAGCGGCATGAGCAAGAGGCTTCGATTTCCCTAGCGCTTTGTCTGTTCTCTCCCTTGCTTTGTGATTTTAGAGTTTAGGGTGATTGCAATTTAGCTCCAATTGTTACCTCAGCCCTGGTCCAGAATGTAGCATTTAATTTTAGGCTTTGCCGAATTGCTGAATTACAAGTCATGTCAAGTGTGCTTAATCAATGAATATTTTTCTCTTTTTTTTCTGCTCTACCATCTCTGAAAAAGGTCTAAACTGTTGCATGGCAATAATGCCACCATTCCTGGCATAAAGAAATATTTTGAATGTGATGATATTGCAGTATTTGTGTTGTTTATCATTGTTGCATGAGGTTACGGTGAGCTTTGCTTCAGAAGAGGTCCATTCAGTTGCTGTCACAGTAGCAAACACAATAATTTATTGTGATAAATGTAATTGTACAGTGCAAGGATTGTAAAAACATTAGGCATAGGCATATAGGCAAGCATATAATATTGCTCAATTTATGATACGTATAATATAAATAATAGGCTAATTTATAATTTATGACATTTAGAATTCTTTTTAATATGAACTTTTTTATATATATTTTCTTGTGTAAACACTAATTTACACTGTGTATAAATATCATTCTAGAACAGCTTAATAATGCAATTGCCATAAAATGTAAAACACTCTTTCACAAATAATATTATTTATTATTATTTATTTATTTTTATTTTTTTACATAAATGGTATGGAGATTTGATTTTGATTTGGTGTTGTTAAAAACTATTGTTATCAATATCATATTTAATTAGACCTTGACTCAAATTCGTCAAATGATGTCATATTTGGTTATACATTATTAAACATGATTTAACATATTTAATAAATATCCTAAATGAACACAATACATTTCACAGCCCTAAAAAGTAGTCTGAGTCTTCTTGGTTTAATTAATATTACTTAAACTATCAGAAACAGAAACAACAACAACAACAAATATCTTGTATTTTTACATTAACAATGTAATTATTATTCACAATTGTTTTAAAGCATTTTACATTTATTCCAAAACAAAAACTCAAGGCAATAACAATTTAAACAATATTTATTTGTGGACTTATATTTACAAATAATTCACAAATCTATTCTTTCGCACAGTTAACTTTTCATTATTTGTAAAATTTTTCAGCACATTAGTCGTCAAAGCTTGGTAAATATCGGTCACAGACACAGAAATTTACCTTAAAGGAGACCTATTATGCCCCTTTTTACAAGATAAAAAAGGTAAAATAAGTCTCTGATGTCCCCAGACAGAGTATGTATGTGAAGTTTTACCTCAAAATACCCTACAACCCTAGCTTGTTGAGATTGCCACTTTTAGGCTATGAGCCAAAATGCACTGTTTTTGTCCCTTTAAATGCAAATGAGCTTGTGCTCCCGTCCCCTTTTCAGACGAAGGCGGAGCTTCTAGAACCTAAAACGCTTGGCAGACATTCTCGTCAGTGCAGCAATGGTGGACTGCGTCAACTGTGTTAAAACG
The DNA here is from genome assembly GCA_033026305.1 of Cirrhinus molitorella. Classification (NCBI taxonomy): domain Eukaryota; kingdom Metazoa; phylum Chordata; class Actinopteri; order Cypriniformes; family Cyprinidae; genus Cirrhinus; species Cirrhinus molitorella. The sequence continues at coordinate 16,480,564 of CM065137.1, read as the reverse complement.
GCAGTGTCTGTCCTATTTGTGGGCGGGGCCTGTGGCTAACGTGATGTCACATTAGCACCAATGCTTAAAACAGGTCGTTGGAAGACACAGTTTATGACATGGGGATTTTAAAAAAAAAGGAGTAGGTGGATTTTTATCACTATAGGGTGGTGTGTACACAACTGCTGATTCATTCTGAAGTGAAGTAAACGACTGTTTATGAGTAGACTAGTCTCAGCCTCAGAAGTCACGCCCACGGAACGTTGGCTAAATGTCTGATGCATATGGCACACTTATCTGGAAACACTTCAGGAGTTTCAAAGTCGTCATCAGATTGGTTCGAATACACTGGATTTCCGGGAGAGGCGTGTGTCGTGCTCTTTAACGTTCCGCCTGGAAACAAAAATGCTGTGGCGCCCAACCCCCTCACGAAAGAAGAAAGCTGTTGTGTTTACAACTGTGACGACGAGCGCCTATTAGGATCAACTAAATGCTGGATTTTCAAAAGAACATGAAAAATGTTTGCGGCCTAGAATCTTTAAAATATGGCAGAGAGTTTCACACACCGGTCTGTTATTGTGTCGAGATTTCCATGCCCCTAACATGACGCAGCACAAAACAAAACATGATTGGTTGCTTTCCCTGTCAGTCATATGGCATAATGGGTGGTTCCCAGACCTTCTGCCATGAGTCTGAAGGTCTAAAATCCACCCACTCCTTTTATTTTAATCCCCATGTCATAAACTGTGTCTCCCAATGACCTGTTTTCAGCATTGGTGCTAATGTGACATCATGTTAGCCACAGGCCCCGCCCACAAATGTTGACAGACACTGCCGTTTTAACATAGAAGCACCCCCTGAGTGAGTTGACGCTATCCGCCATTGCTGCACTGACAAGAATGTCTCCCAAAGGTTTTAGGTTCTAGAAGCTCCGCCTTTGCTTGAAAAGGGGGTGGAAGCACAAGCTCATTTTGCATATAAGTTCTGCCGTGGCTTTTAAGGTAATATTTTATCAGCAAAATTGAGCTGAAACTTGAGCAAAACATATAGTTAAACAGTTAAAATATAACAATATTGACTTCTTTTTTATTGAACTTTTACTGACAATACAGCACTTGTGTGATAGGCCAATTGCTCTTGCTGCTCCTGTCATATCCCTTATCATATGATGTAAATATGAGGCAAATCTCATAACTCATAGGGAAAGATTTTCAAATAGTTGTATCTCGGCCAAATATTGTCATATCCCAATAAACAACGCATCAATGGAAAGCTTATTTATTCAACTTTCAGGTAATAAAATTGACACATATGACTGGTTTTGTGAATGTAAGATGATGTACAGGTCTGTGGGCAGGACAGCCCTATATATATATATATATATATATATATATATATATATATATATTAGGGGTGTAATGGTTCACAAAATTTGCGGTTCAATTCGATATGATACAGTGGTGTCACGGTTCGGTACGTTTTCAATACAGCAAAAAAATAAATAAATAAATAAATAAAAGGCCAGAGAAATTTCCTTGATTTTTACACATTTTTAATTTATTAAAACTAACATAAAGAAGGCTATGCATCTCAGATCAGCGGCAGGGGTTGGATTTCATTTATCACATGAGGAGAATGAGTCGAGCTGACCAGTGAGGTGAGAAAAACAAGTAGGCTAGTTGGCGAAATATTTTTGTTTTAAAACGAAGTACACAAGCGCCTGCTTTAAAAATATTTTAGACTTTTGCTATTTATGATTTTGGAAGCTTCCACTGTTTGCTGATCTCCAGTGTTTTATATTTAAACTTTGTATAAGTTATTTGTTATTTTATATTGGGCCTATAGCCTATATTCGTATTCATTTTGATAATAGATTAATCATTCTGTTTAATATAAGTGAGTTTTCCGTACAGTTTGACGTCAAATTGGTGCTAATTCAAAAGTGAAACTAAAAGTAAAATGCACACTGGCATTTACAAGCTGTTTAAAAGTGAATAAAAGCAAGGAAAAGAAGGGATATTCTAACGAATTTACCTCACCGTCACAACCCTCCTGGAGTATTGTGTTTTTCTTTAGGAGTGAGAGGGGCAGACATCAATTTGTCTGTTATGTCCTTTGGGCTGCCTTGTTTTGTAGTGGCACTGAGAACATTATAATGATTATATTTCACACACTCTAAGTTCTTTTATTTTCCAAATGTAATAGGATTAGTCCAACGAATTGAATCGTTCGGTGTGTAATTCGTACCGAACCGAAAGCCTCGTACCGAACGGTTCAATACGAATACGTGTATCGTTACACCCCTAATATATATATATATATATATATATATATATTAGGGCTGTTAAGCGATTAAAATACCGTACCATGAGGGTGAGTAAATGATGACAGTTGTCATTTTTGGGTGGGTGAACTATTAATAATGTATTTCAGTAATTTTATTAATATTACTTTGGAAATATGAAATTATTTCTTAATGAAATGATACTCTAATAATAAAATAAAACTGCCAGTTGGTGGTGGTAAATTCATTTGATTCATTCAAATGGCTGATTCATCATCAGCATTAGATCGATCGGAGTGTAACATCAAAGTACTGCAATAGCTATAGAGAGCGGCTTTAACACCAAATGCTGGCCGCTGGGATCAGTGCAGCCCTTCAGATACAAAGCAAACCTTGAACTCTAAACGCGACTTGCGCATCCGTGGTTCGCTCCGATGCTCGTGCGCTTTGGTCAACGCAACCAACCGTCCTCGCGCTGCTCTATGATACTCATTCATTCCAATGGCTTGCGCGGCACGAGGACAGTTGGTTGCTGCGTCGACCAAAACGCACGCGCATCGGAGCGAACTGGCGCATAAGCCACACACCCGCGCTCAAAATTTAAAATGAAAGCCTCTTAATGCTTTTCAAATAGCTTTCGTGGTACTTTGATTTCATACACTGTCTGTGTGTTGCTTGGAGACGAACAGTTCTGCTCACATTTGCACTGGTGTTGTAGTCGATTGCACTTAGCCTATTGCTTGTGTGATATTGCTTAACTATATGACGTAAGTATGAGACAAAAACTTTTTTGCTTAAATTTTAAGGACATTCTAACTACGTTATCTAAGCTCCATCAAGCAGTGAGTTATTGCACTGCCTCATATTTGTCATCAATAAACTGTATGAAATGTCAGATGACCCACATAGGTTTGGGGCGGGGCCAGTGCGTTAACACTAGAACCGCCACGGGGTAAATTTTACCCGTACGTGTTTTTCAAATGTACATAACAGATTTTCATTAAAACACTCAAGTCTCCCAGTCATTGACTTTTGCTAAAATTGTGTCATTTAAACTTCCCTGGTGTTAAAAAGTGTTTAGATAAAACCAGATCGTAAAACAGGGCATTTATACCTAAAAGCGCCAGCGGGTCAAATTTACCCTCTATATAATACCTGTATTTTCGCGCTGTCATTATCCTGCCGCTTATGTTTTAACATTGTACATTGCTAGGCAGTGACTTTTACTCACTGAATTAGTGGTTATTAGTTTCAAAAATAAAGACAAAATGAATAAAATGAAGGAGATTTATGGATGCCGAAGAGGTATTAGAAGCACTAAACACCATGATGGATTCGGAGAGTCTGGTGCGTCTGGGTCGGCTCAGCATCTGACGGCTCATCTGACAGCGATCTCATTTTTAGATGTTTTAGCCTAACGTTAGCCCCACTTATATTGTTCAAACTCTGGACTAATTATTGAATTTTTGTTTTGCCATTTCTATTGTTTATTGTTCATGTGTTGCTATGCACGTTCCCTGAAAAAATAAAAATAAATAAAGTAATCCAATCAATGTAATGAATACAACCTTTTTTTTTTTTTTTTGATTACCCGTAGTTTATTGGCGTTGTTCTCTTATTCAAATTATAAATGATACAATTAAACAAATTAATAATTCATTAGGTGAAGCTGTATGTGCGCTTGAATTTGTCATCGCATCATCCTATGCAGTGTGGTGAATTATTACACATTTACTGTCTATAGGCTATTTTAGTCATTTAAATAAAACGAATTGTCTTAATATATTGATTAATGACAATGAATAATAATATTACAGCACCCAAATATGTAGTTACTTTCTTTTAATTATCTTCGTAAGTGCGGACTTGTTTAGCTTATATGGACTGTGATGAAAACTGACTGTAGCTTGTATAAAAAGCCTTAAACATAAAATAATAGGACAAAAAATATAGTGGATGACTAGACATTCATTTTTTATGACTCCAGACACTTCTTTATGAAGACAGTGGCATAATACAGTGAAACAAAATGCTCTTTAGTCATATAAAACACTACTTATTTGCGTGGGTAAAATTTACCCGCATGGCGCTTTTAGGTATACAGCGACCCCCGGCGGTTCTAGTGTTAAATGCGTTAATAATTTTAACGCGTTATTTTTTACCGTAATTAATTAATCTAATTAACGCGTTAAATTACCAGCCCTAATATATATATATATTTATAAATAGTACCTGATCTGCTGAAGACTCTACTAGACTGACTAAACTCAGACATGCCAGAGCTTCTCTGTATCTGGATCTCAGTTAAATCAGCTGTAATTGCACGGGTGAGTGAGCACTCACTAAAGTGGGACCTCACGGCAAAGAGGAAGTTGGCAGGAGTGTCTGTGGATAAAGCCACAGATGTATAATTGGGATTGTTCACTGTCCATCCAGTATGTTAATCAGCCACGGTTCCTCTGTCCACTTCACTCTGTCGTGTCAGCCATACGCACTGGCTGCAATGGTCAATTACTCACTTTTGTTTGTGGTGTGGTTTTGGCCGTCACCCTGCAGTGCATCTTGTTTGGTGTTTTAATAAGTGCACATGCTTTATTTGGACATTTAATGAATGCTGACTGAAGAACACTGAGATTATATAAATTAATAGCATGTTCAGCTTCTTGTTTTCACTTCAAGTGTGAGTTTAGACTGACATTTAATATAAGTATGTTAGTGTTTTTACTAGATATGTGCAATATCACATGAAAAGCTGTGCGATGTGGCTGTATATTGGCACGGCTGTGATTTGGCTGTAGGCACGAGGCTGCAGGCCCTCAGCCAAAACTGTTTGCTCCGGAACAAATAATAGATTAATGAGACCAAAGACTGCCCGTCAGATTTACCCAAAATGAATTATATCTCATATTATAGAGACATCAGAGCCAGCGATAAAAGATCTGGCCAAGGTGAAGATCTGGCTCTCACGCTGATGCTCTGGAACTGACATCTCTGAAAACATCAAAGCAAATTTTTAATGTTTTTTTTTAAAGAAGACTCTTCTGCTCACTAAACCTACATTTATTTAATCCAAAGAACCGCAAAAAACAGTAAAATTTTGAAATACTTTTTTATTATTTTAAATAACTGCTTTCTATTTGAATATATTTTAAAATATAATTTATTCCTGTGATTTCAAAGCTGAATTTTTAGCATCATTACTCCAGTCACATGATCCTTCAGAAATCATCCTAATATTCAGATTTGCTGCTTAAAAAACTATTATTATGTTGAAAACAGCTGAGTAGATTTTTTTTCAGGTTTCTTTGATGGATACAAAGTTCAGAAGAACACCATTTATCTGAAATAGAAATCTTTAGTAAGATTATAAATGTCTTTATCATCACTTTTTTAAAATTCATTTAAAGCATCTTTGCTAAATAAAAATGTCTTTCCCGAAAAACAAAACAAAACCAAAAGCTTTACAAAAGCCTTTTATTTAAGATAAATGCTGATGTTTGGATCTTTCTATTCATCAAAGAATCCTGAAAAATGTACTCAACTGTTTTAAATATGGATAATAATAATAATAATAAAAAAATTCTTGAACAGCAAATCAGCATATTAGAATGATTTCTGAAGGATCATGTGACACTTAAGACTGGAGTGATGCTGAAAATGTAGCTTTGATCACAGGAATAAATTACATTTTAATACATTCAACTAGAAAGCAGTTATTTTGAATAGTAAACATATTTCACAATATTATGTTTTTGCTGTATTTTGGGTCAAATAAATGCAGGCTTGGCGAGCAGAACAGACTTCTTTAAAAACAAAAAAAATAAAAATAAAAACTTTTGACTGGTAGTGTATATGTATTTGTATCTACTATGATGACAAAATGACCTGTAAATGTGTTAGTATTTGTCATTCATTATCACCATCCAGGTTTTATATCATTGTACAATTAATCAGTTTAGAATAAATCAGTTTTTATTATTCATAATATCACATCCCAAACTTTGAAGTGTAAGTGAAGTCAGTATTTAGTTAATGTGTAGATTCCAAGAATAAATGATACATAATAATTAAAAGAATAACAATACAATGCATATTTGATATCGATTTATATTCATAAAAATATAAATTTTACTGCAACCATTATTTTAAAGAAATAAATAATAAATTCTTAAGACACACATAAAATGCTAACTCAAAATCCTCAAAAATTCATCAAATTCACATATTTGTCACATTGACTTCAGTGTTTCACCTTTGCATTGTGTTGTTCATTCAAATTTATCTTTGTTCGAACTTTTGTTAGACTTCATTATTCATTTTGCCATTATTTGTGCCTTTTCAAACACACTGTTGCACATGTTGCATGTCAGAGAGTGTGTTTCTGAGAAAGAGAAAGAGTGTGGCATCTAATAGCCATTTGTTGCTGTATCCTTTGCAGCTTTGAGATCTTCAGAGCATTTATACGGAACATCGCAATGCAGTGCTCCTTTATGCACCGCGGCACACAGGTCTAGTCGAAACCTCATCTCTCGCTCTCTTTCTTCCCTAGAATGCATGCTGGGATGGAATGATGAATTAGACGGCACCTATATAACTACACCTGCTCGCCCGCTCCATACATCACAGCTTTCCGGTGCGGTTACAGGAAGCGTCTTATCTGCCTTCCACGTAGTTCTCTCTCCGCTGGTCTGCATAGCTGCCCACTCACCTCTTCCCCATTGATTTTTTTGGGCAGTGTTCACCTGCCTCGGAGTGCCAGAGTAATGCGTTGATTCAGCAGCACTCTCTCTGAGTGGAAAGGCCATGGAGTATCTATGGCAACAGCGAACCCAAAGCTCTTCATAACAGTGACAGTTTTCTTCAGCTTTAGTTCCTCCTCCGGCTCTCCGTGTCTTTTTCTTAGTGTCTTTCTGCGTCCCGTCCGATATGTCAGCCTGCTCTTCTTTTGGGACTTAATGGGCTCATTATACGCCAAGCTACCTGTTGCTGTCGGCTCACGAAACCCACCGCCATCATTAAGATCAAACGTCGGTTCCACCCGGAGGGGTCACGGAGCTCAACATTTAAGAAGGTAAAAGAGATCTTTGATGAGAAAACCCTCCCAAACTTGTTCCCTTCAAGCGATACTCAGGTTAGGCATAATAGGTTATGGAGAGGATGTGGAAAGTCTGTAAAAAAGCCGTAATTAGATCTTCCAGGGCTCCAGAGATAATGGAAACCAAAACTGGGATTATTCGCATGTATCTCCCCCCATTATGGGCGCGTTTTATGAGGTATACCTCCATTAAAGACACGAATCTACTTGTAAATGATCAAATGGAGAAAGATTAGAGCTCTTACGCGACGTAGCACCTGCTCACCGATCCATTTACCAATTACGCCAATAAAAAGTCGAGGAATCTAAGAAAAAAGTAGGATTTGCTTGTTCTTCCCGGCTCCAGGAGCCATTACAAGAATGGAGCTTGTTAGATATTTATCACATTTCCCAACACAGAGCACAAGATCTTTGGCTAAAAGGCATCTTTCTGAAGGCAAAATCCATTTGAGATGTCGAGCGCTCAGGTTATACTATCCACACGCTGTTGATTTTTCACCGAGTTTAAACTCATTATGCTACCCGAGGGGAGCTCAGAGCACAGTGCGCTTGATAAATTCAGCCTCTTCTCCAAGGCTTTTCTCTCCATCTCCAACGTGCCGCTCTGGCAGGTGGAGGGAAGGCGCGTAAAGTTCTGGGCCTGAGCAGTTTTTCCTGCCCTACGCTGTCAGGAAATGAGCAAGAGATCTTTTTTTACTTCAAAGAAGATAGATCGCTTTGGCTTCGTAACCCAACCTGATCAAGCTAGCGTCCCGCGTGTGGCGGAATACAAATGAAGCGGTCGCAGCGACCAGAGACGGTTTACCTCTGGCCCGCAAGGACGGAACGGAATTTCAAAGTCGTTATGATTTTTTCTTTGAGCCTGCGGAGAATTCCGGAAGCAGACGGATCTGCTTGACCTTGCGTCGGATGAGAAAAACACTGCGCTTCCTGTCGCGCTTCGTCTGGAAATGTATTCATCAAATGTGAAAATGAGCTGAACTCCTCCCACCGCTTTCTAACTTTCACTGCACTGCCATATCGCCGGGCCCATGCGTGGCGGAGACGCGTGGCAGACGCTCATTGATCAGCTGGTTCACAGGGTCAGGGAAATCTAGCGGTGCCAATACAACAAACTCTTGTATTACTCATTGCTCTTAACGGCTGGTTCAGGGTATTTTAGCTCTGAAAACATGATGACACAACAGGTGCCAGATTCCAGGTGCATGTAGGCTGATTTGAGCGGTGAATATTACTCCAGATAAGAGAGTAATACAGTCATGAATCAAATTACTCAGCTTGATGCGAGTGCAAAAGGTTTTTTGTACTGCAGTTAAACCAGCTTAATTACAGTGGTTTGATTCATGCATGTATTTCTCTCAGCTGCTGTTATGATGACTTGGGTTTTATTTAGTTTGAATGAAAATAATGTTTATTCAAAAGAAAAACAAGAAGTAGAAGTAGTTACACATTTGCTACTAAATAAATTAATATGTGTCTATAAGTGGTTATGTAACATTTATTAATTATTTGATATTTTATATTTAAGAAAATGTTCACGTATGTTTCAGATCCATTTTTAATGTATTATACAAGTTTTGTGTACTATTTATACAGTGTTATTATTAATAATATTATTTAAATAATAGTTTTATATAATATAAATAATATGACAATAACAGCAATACTAATACTACTACTACTAGTGAATCAATGAACCATTAAAACAGTATGTTTAGATAACTAAATCTTAAAAAAAAAATTATAAAATGTTACATGTATATGTAATATATACATTTCAAAACAATTACTATTTATAGTACAATCTATAATACAATTTTTTAATAATTAGATTTTTAAGAATATGAAGTAAAAGTTGCACATATTTCTAAATGTATTATACAAGTTTTGTATACTATTTATAAAGTATTATTATTATTATTATTATTATTAATATTATTTAAATAATAGTTTTATATAATATAAATAATATGACAATAACAGCAATACTACTACTACTACTACTAATGAATCAATGAAGCATTAAAACAGTATGTTTAGATAACTAAATCTTAAAAAAATATATAAAATGTTACATGTATATGTAATATATACATTTCAAAACAATTACTATTTATAGTACAATCTATAATACAATTTTTTAATAATTTGATTTTTAAGAATATGAAGTAAAAGTTGCACATATTTCTAAATGTATTATACAAGTTTTGTATACTATTTATAAAGTGTTGTTATTATTATTATTATTATTATTATTATTATAAATATTATTTAAATAATAGTTTTATATAAGTAATGACAACAATAACAACAACAGTAATAATAATAATAATAATAATAATAATAATAATAACTAATAATAATTAAAACAGTATGTTTAAGTAACCAAATCATTTAAAATATTTTTATTTTTAAATACAATTGTATATGTATATGTAATATGATATACATTTCAGATCAATTACTTTTTAAATATTTATTTTTTACATTTTTATTATTATTATTGTGATGAAGAAGAAAATTAGATATTTTATATTTAGTAAAATGTTTACATTACATATTTTTCTGACCAGTTATTTTATTTTGTTTTTAATAATGTTTATTTTTATTTTGATATATTTATAAAAAATGAAGTAGTTAAACATTTACTTCTAAATAGTCTAAAATTAAATAAATAAATTAAATAAAAATAAATACATTCATTTATTAAAAAATTTTAACTATTTAAAATCATTTTATATTTAATAAAATGTTAACATTATGTGTTTCAGACCATTTTGTAATAATGTCAATTTTAATATATTTACTACTACTATTACTACTAAAGTAATGTATATATAATATAAACTATATATTTACGTAAGCTAATCAGTTTTAATCATTCAATTAAAACTGAAATGGAATTATTTCAATTATTTAATGTTTTATATTTATTTATAATATTATACAACTTTTATGTAATATTTATAACATATTATTATTATTATTATTATATATGTTTTATATAAGTAATAATAATACAATTATTATATATATATCAGATCAATTACTTTTTTAATAATTAGATTTTTAAAAAAAAAGTTTATTATTGATAATAATACAAATAAGAAGAAACTAAGAAGTAAGCAATAGTCTGAAAAATAAATAAATAAATTTGTGAGTAACATAATTAAATAATTTAATATTTTGTATTTAATAGACCAGTTATTATATATATTTTTTTATTATTGTAATATATTTACTACTACTAAATTAGTTTTAATACAAAAAATAGTAATAATAACATGAATAGTTTAAACAATATTTTTTTTATTACACTTTTATATGTGATATTATGCAAGTTTCAGAGCATTACTTTTTAAAATATTTTATTTTAAAATATACATTAATGACTATTTTTCCAGTCTGTAAAATCACTGCAGCATTCACAGTGTTGCTTTATATTAAATGTACAATAACTTTAATATGAATATATTGAGAATATATAACACATACTCAGTATTTCCCAGTCATGGTGAGGATTACTATTTCAGCACCACGGACAGGTCCAGCTAGACGGAGCCCAACTGTGCTGTTTTGCCAGTGCCAGGAGCCTGCTAGGAGCCAGTTGACCCCTGTGTGACAGCATAAACAAGATTTAGTAGAAGCTCAATATATGCCACGCCGCCTGGGTCTCTCCACCAGCCTTCTATAATTAAAAAAAAAAAAGTCTCTCTGTGTGCTAAAAGATCCATGCTTTTCCAAAATAACTTGGTAGTGAGCAAATGCCATCCTCCTACAGTTGCAAATGACTTCCTGATCAGCACAAATGTATTATAATAGTGAATGCCATCATAATGGTATTATAATGCAGTGGCAGCATGGAAATACTTTGAAGCAATAGTACGCTCAGTCATTTTTGACGTACTGTATATAGTCGTGTTGAATAAATATCATCATAGAGTTTGCCGCTGATTTAGTTTCAGCGTTTAGCCAAGAGGGCTGAGAGCTGTGCTTCAGAAACCCGTTTATGGTCGCAAAGGACGCTTTTAATTTCAGAAGCAACTCTCTTCTCTCCCAGATTCATTACAGTTTGATGATATCAAATGATTGCCCCCCGCTCCAAAAACAATAGGCCGCTGACTCCCTTTGGCATCAGATCCGAATCTGACGTCTCACTCCTGCAGAAATCGATATGAGTCACTTTGCTGGAACATGTCTGACTCTAACCATATTCTTTTGAACGAGAGAGATGCTCTCTGGCTTCATTCAGAGTTACAGTGAAAGGCACTGAGGGGAAAACCATCCCAGAAACGCTCAAACTCGGCTCGCTGTTCCTCAGGATTCATTTGCACTTCTTTTACAACCTACTTATCTAACAATCACAGTCACTGAGGTCTGATACGGAGCGGCCACTTTAGCTTTCAGCACAAGTTTAAATACAGATCGCTTCTGGTCTCCTATCTGACTTCCCAGGGCAAATAAACAACACTGTCCCAACTTTTGACTGCCTATGGATCACCCTATCGCTGCCAGCCTGTCTCTTATTGGTTTCATACATTTTAATAAGATGCCAGCGCTGCGTTTTCCTGTGTTAAATGTGGCAGATCCTCTTTCTGTCTTATCATTTTCTTATTTAAATCTGACATGGCTGAGTGCGCAGTGCTTTACGGAGAGGCAACAGTCTTTAAGGTGATTTATCACGCAGCAAAAGCAAACTCAGCCAAAGGCAGGTGAGGACAACAGAACAAAAGACACGGTTTGAATGGAGAGATTTCTTTCACTCCAGAATCGCCATCTTTTAAAACGGCTCTCAGCCTTTTGCAGTTGATGCACCAGGTGGATTTGGAGGGATATTTGGTTATATGACTGAGACCACAGCTTGGTGACTGCCATCCCCCACCCACCTTCATCCTCAAACAACCCTGGAAACACATGGGACAGGCTTTATGCAGTGCTGGAAGCAAGCAGTAATCACAAATGGAAGCATTATCATTTTGATTAATGCGGTGGTGGATTACAACTTGCCCCTTTCACTAATCACCCAGGCTGTGTACCCACCTTGCCTTTGCCCCGGGCCTGCCATCCACTGTACCCATTAGAGAACGCCTGGTTTAGTCCATCTCCAAGAACCAAGTGTTCTTTCTTCCTGTTTCGTTTCTTTTCTACTTCTGACTTTCTTTTTGGTATATGTACACAGACACACTATTGTTCAAAAGTTTGGAGGTCAGTAATAGTTTTTTGTTGCTGTTGTATTCAGCAAGTTGTAATAAGCGGTCCACTAAATGGCGAGTTGTGATGAACCCAAGTGCATTTTATTTAAACGCAATCCAACATACAAACAAAGAAAGACTAGACTTGACTTGGCATGGCATGAACCATCTTGGCATGAACAGACTTGACTTAACTTAAACAACTCACCGACAGCAATACGCCAAAGTTGCGAAAATTGGAATGTCGCATAAAACATTTGCGAGTAAGCTCTGTTTCCATTCAACAAGTCAAAGAGAACAAAATCGGCACTTCCTGATAAACTGGCATTATATATCACTAATAAGGTAGGAGAAGTCACTGAATATAATAATTTTCTTATATAATAATTTACTTGCACCTCGGAGCAAGTCGTATAAGACATATACGTTTCTGGAGGCAATTATACATTTTATGCTTGGGCATTTTTTGTCTAACGACATCGGTCTGCTGGTTAGTCAGGTTTGCCATCCCATAGTCACAAAGTGATTTTTTGATGCGTATGGAGGAATTTATTTGGCAAATGCGTTTCCATCTCCCTATTCGCATTAACCATTTTTCGCACAAGTCAAAAACCACCTCAAGTGAGCGTAAAAACTTTTTTGCAAATTAAGTGATTTTTATTTGAAATGTGGCATTTCCGATGCAATACTTCAAAATGCGCATACAAACAGGGTGATGGAAACATAGCTAAAGGCAACATTAGGGGTACTTATAGCAAACAAACTGAAAATCACATGACAAGACAATAGGTGTGTTCGATTTAACGCAGCGCTGCACAGCTCGATCAGATTCTGACTTGAAGCAGTGCATGCCGGTTAGAAATTTTGTCCGATTTGAGATGTGCCAACACCACTTGACTGTCACGAGTGGCATCAAAGTAAAACATGACAAAAACATAAGGAACCAATAGCAGGAATACAAGAGGGCAAGGGAATCAGGACTAAATGGAGACCATGACTAAACTTGACATGAAAACATGAACATGAAAAAAAACCCAAAACCAGGCATGACACAAACTGTAAATTAATTAATCATAAGCGACAAAAAAGATAACTATACTAAAAATATGTGTGTGTGTGTGTGTGTGTATATATATATATATATATATATATATATATAAAAAATACAAAATAATAACTCAAGGCAGTAACAATTTAAACAATATATTGTTTAATTAATATTAAATTTCACAAAGCTGATTATTTACAAGCTGGTTATATCCACACTACCAGTCAAAAGTTTTTAAATGTTTTTTAAATAACTTTTTCAGGTTTTTTTGATGGATAGAAAGTTCAGAATAACATCATTTATCTGAAATAGAAATCTTTTGTAACAATATAAATGTCTTTATCATCACTTTTGATCAATTTAACACACATGAAAACAGGAGGCGGGATTTATTGCATGAACCAGTCACAGCCGATCAAAACCAGACTAGACCAGATCAAATTCAGGTTTGCATCACAGGGAAATATATATATTTTGCAATGTATTAAAACAGAAAACATTTATTTTAAATTGTAATATTATTTCACAATTTTACTGTACTTTGAGCAAATAAATGCAGCCTTAGTGAGCATTAGACTGGTTCTGATACTGGTCATTTTCTCCCAGGACGTTATCTGTAAAGTTTACAGTCATTTTCCTTAACCTTAAAACACAACATATATATATATATATATATATATATATATATATATATATATAATTATAAGTTTTTATAATTAATTTGAATATATATATATATATATATATATATATATATATATATATATATATATATATATATATATATATATATATATATTAGTGCTGTCAAACGATTAATCGCGATTAATCGCATCCAAAATAAAAGTTTATGTTTACATACTGTGGTACATATATACTGTGGTACATATATATATATATATATATATATACATACAAGTGACATGATCTTATCGTATCACACCCTGAGCATATGTGAGTTATTCCTCTTATCACCAAGGCATATCACCATATTTTTTTCAAATCGGCTGATGTTGTTTACATTTTAAGCTTTAATCGGCCGATTTGGCTCTGTTTACAACAGATATACCACCTGTAAGTTACCGCAATTAGCCTGAGCTCAGTGGCATGTATGGTTACAGAGTGCCTATTAATTTGTGGTGTTGGTTATTTATAGTCTGCCCCCCTTTTCTCCCTCCTGCTGTAAGGAAGTGTACGCACAGAGGGAGGAAAGAAGAAGTCAGAGAACGAAAGTGAGGGAGGCAGTCTCTGCAGTGACCCCTGGGTGCCGGGAGCAGGGCCGCTTCTCAAAGCCCGCCGGAGGCACATCAGTTATTACACCAGCATCTGCCTGGCATGCCACACTACACTCGGGGCGATGCCGGCGCATGCTGTAGCCTTTCATCTGAAGCCTCTCTGCGTCTCCCCAAACATCTGGCCACACGTTTGTCCTACATCACGCCTGGAAAATGAACAATTTGCTTGCCGGTGGCTGCCTTTGAGTGACAGCAAAGACAACATATGGGAGAGTGTCAGAAATGGCAGAGAGATCTCACAAGCCTATTTAATGCGCTCGCTACTGTACAGGAACCCAGCGGAGATGTCCTTTTGAAAGGCAGGTCTGACTGTCAGCGCGAAGCTATCATCTACAGTAATTGTGGTGGTCGATACAGTAGTATGTGTCATTACGCCCGGCGTGCTTTAAAAGTAAGATTTGTGGATTGTCCGTTTTTGTCTGTGGGTTTGAATTCTCCAAGTGAGAAAAGCGAGCGCTGTAATTGACATTGTTTGGGAGCTCTTAGCAGATATTAGAAGCTGAGGTGGTTTGCTGAATGCAAAGCTTTCATCGTGCTTCTGTTGAAATGTAGCTTTTAGTTTCAGTGGGTGGAATGAATCACAGCAGAGGTCAAGCCAGTGATCCACTTTTAATGACTGCGGTGTATTAATGTGAAAAGTGCATTAAAACATTCAAAGGCTCGCCCGGCGCAAAATTAAGCATGTCAATTAACACGTTTTTATGAAAGCATATGAGAGGGAATGACACAGAGCAAGCTTAGCAAGGACAATTTTCGTCTTTGTGAATTAAAAAAAAAAAAAATGTTGAGAATTTCTTGTCATGTGATAAGATAGAACAGATTATGCTTTATACTTTATACTATATGGTGCAGGGATGTGAATTTTCCATATAAATACAGATTTCTGTATTTTCCAACCTCTGAGGGACAACCCATGTGATTTATGTAGATCCAAGTTTTGTTTGGAGGGAGGGGGTGGAACTGAAATCATGCAAATGGCCTAAAGCAATTAATTACTGGTAAATAAACTGTGAATACATTGTTGTCCTGAGAGCACTGAACGAGCTCGTGGCACCATCTGAAGGACAGTTAACGTTAATATGTTCAAATGATTCAAAGCGTCAAATGCGAGTAGAATCAGCGCTGAAACCTGTTCAACCCGGTAACTTTTTATGAATGGTGATGAAAATTTGAGATTGCTTAGTGCTGTCATAAAAATCGCAACGGTTGTAATGTAATTATATAATAGACTGTAATCTGATGCGATACATGTCTGCTCTTACAGTACTATTTTTAGTTTTGATTCACTGTTAGCGGCTTTCGCACCAAATGCACCAAGCACTGTGCTGGCCGCTGGGATCAGCGCAGCCTTTCAGATACAAAGTGATTTGCGCTATGCTGCCCAGTGTGCAGTAGGCGGAGTTTTCAGGATCCCCTGACCAAAACTAAACCTACAAGCTACCTGACATGCCTATATTGCAATGTTAATTCTGACAACAAATTTTGATTTAGTTTTAGTCATAGTCTTTTGACTAAAATGCCATTTACTTTTAGTCATATTTTAGTCATCTGAATTGTTTTTAGTTTTAGTCGACGAAATATCATATGATTTTAGTTGACTAAATCTACAATAAAGTTAGTCGGCTAAAACTGAATGGGTTTAGTTACAGTGCAATGCATTTATTAAGGATTTCTCTAAAATTTTCCAAACTCATTATATAGGTTTGATATTAAGGTTTTATCATGACAAACACACAATTTAACTGTGCTGATACACAACATGCCATAATATTAAAATTAAATAAAACCACTTTTCATAAAGAACATGGTCTTCTTTTCAATGAAATACCAATGGTTAAATAGGCTAATTATGCATTCTTTATAGTAACTTAACATATTCTTCATTCTTTCAAACAGACATTTATTTCTATCAATAAATTTAGATTAATCTTTAGGGCTATGTAAATGTTTCAGTTAAGAGCAGTGTGTGGTTTTCTGTCTTTCTTTTGTTGCTTAGTTAACATCTATCTATGACTCGCACAATAGCAACTAAATGTGGCTGCTATCCCTTTAAAAACGAATGCACGAATGCAATGGATGCGATGTACTGATACACTTTCGCTCTACTGTTTACATTCATTTAAGACGTAATCGGCTGTGTTTACGTGAATACTCGTCAAAACGGACAATTCGAGATCATTTTGTGTGTATTTCTCAGTTCATGCAACGCGAAAGAGTGTGAGACTTGTTTCCTGTGTGTATGCTTCGGAAAACAAGACCGAATTGAATTCTCTCTTGCGTCGTCAAATTTATCCATATGTCTGCACTTCTCCCACATATTGACATTTCTGAACGTTTTATAAGATTTTTGTCATTATTTACTCACTCACATGTTGTCCCAAACCTATTAATTTCTTTCTTGTGCTGAACACAAAAGTGATGATAAATGATGTAAAAATAAAACACTACTCTTTTCTACGAATTTAGAGATCTACAGAGTGCATCATTCATCAATCAAAAATTCAGGTTTTAATAACGTTTATTTACAAATGATAGTGGACAGTAGTGAAGTATTTTTTCAAGTAAATTTAAATAAAAATCAAATAATAAAAAAAATTTCTGTAGTTTATTAGAGTGTTTTTTTTTTTTGGGGGGGGGGGGGGGGGGGGGGGGGGTTACTCCATTCCAAAGCATAACGTCATATTTTTTTCTAAACTACATTTCATAAATAAAAGTTGTTGTTTGTTTTACCTTTAATAATTAAGAATATTAAGAATGTAGTATTTTCTTGTACTCAAATTTTAGAATTACCTTTACTTGAGTAAAAGTAAGAAAGTAATATATTTCTAATGTAATAAAGTATGAAACATTTAATATGAAACAGTGCAGTAAAAAGCACAATATTATGCATTGGAATGTTGTGAAGTAAAGTTTTCTAAAGAAAACACTCTAATAAAGTACAGACACTTGAAAAGTACTCTTAAAGGAGAGTAAAAATTACTTTCTGAGTCTGAAATCTAAAAACAATCAGAGAGATGTGATTTAATGTAAACATAATAACGTGATTTCAAATATTTTGACTGTTAGAAT
Source organism: Cirrhinus molitorella (assembly GCA_033026305.1). Lineage (NCBI taxonomy): Eukaryota > Metazoa > Chordata > Actinopteri > Cypriniformes > Cyprinidae > Cirrhinus > Cirrhinus molitorella. The sequence continues at coordinate 16,462,602 of CM065137.1, read as the reverse complement.
AACACTTTACAGTTAAACAACCTTAAAATTCTGTAGGTAAGCTGACCTAATAGTATTACAGCACTTATTAATCTAGGTCAATAATTATTTATAAATGATAAATAAACTAATACATGTTTAGTATGTTAACATTACTTACTACAGTATCGATTTAGTATCGATACCGAGGTATAACATTCTGGTATCGTACCGAAACCAAAATTATGGTATGGAGCCATCCCTAACTCTTATTAGAGTATTAGTAGACTGTCAGCTTAATATCTGCTTAATAACTCTTTATTGCGATGGTTTCCCAACAGACATTCTACTGACTATAAGTAACTCTGCAAGTACATGTCAACTTAATCTAACCCTAACCCTACCACTCTACTAATACTCTAATAACACTCTAGTGAGAGTTAGTACATATGTAGGTAACTTATTGTCAACAGAATGTGTTAAAGGGACCATCAAAATAAAGTGAAACCCAGGATTCTTTGATGAATAACAAGTTAAAAAGAACATCACATCATTTATTCAAAATATAAATATTTTCTAACAATGTAAATCTATGCTATCACTTTTTATTAATTGAACACATCCTTGGTGAATAAAAGTACAAATTTCTTTCAAAAAAAGAAAGAATAGAAATGTACTGACCTCGAACTTTTGAACAGTAGTGTAGTGTATGTTGTTTTTTATTTTAAATAAATGCCATTCTTTTTTAACCTTTTATTGATCAAAAAATCCTGAAAAAAGTATCACCAGTTCCCCTAAAAATATTAAGCAGCACAACTGTTTCCAGCACTGATAATAAATCAGCATATTTTGAATGATTTTTGAAGGATCATGTGACACTGAAGACTGGAGTAATGATTCTGGAAATTGAACTTTAATTACAGATATAAATGACATTTTAATGTATATTAATGTAGAAAAACATTGATTTACATCGTTATAATATTTCACAATATTACATTTTTTTCTGTATTTTTGATCGAGTGGAAACAGCCAAATCACTAGCCACTTTGACAGCTTATTTTTCCTAAATGTTCAATCATTAATTTCTTGGGGAAGTTCATGCAAGCGAAATCTGCGCAGGTTTAGCGTAAATTCTGACCTTGTGAGACATGACATTATCAAGTATATTGCAAAAACCAGATAAAACACACCCACAGTGTGCACGTGATGAAGTCTAGTTAGGCTAACTTAGTGTGCGTATGCATTTACTGCATGATTCAGTCTATTAATATGCATAAAGAATGATCACATAATTCAAGATAAGGGAACAGAATATGTATATATTTATATAATTTCATATAGTTAATCAATATCACATGAAGAGTGTAATTTTTTTCTTTAAAAATTCAGCATGGTTACAAATGTGATATTGATTTTATACAAGTTCAATAAACAAAGTTAATATCAAGAGACTTACATTTTAGACACCATATTGGCTATTTTTCCTCTGTTTCAAAAAAAAAAAAAAATGTTTCAAACACTAACAATAACACACTCAGCAAAATACTGTGTAATTATTTTTATCTATAAAATCCCAGAAAATATTGAGATGATATTTTTTTGTCAATATCGCAAAGCTGTTGGTTTATTTGTGTTTTGTTTTTGTTTAATTTTTTTGGATAGTAGAAGTTATAAATGGCTGGTAACCTAAAAAAATATGAGTTAGCAGTATGCTTAACTAGTACACTGAGCCATTAGCTAGCAAAACCTAAAACTTAAAAAAAAAGATAAATAAATGTAAATTCGTATGTTCCAATAAAAAAAAGGGTCATAATAGCCATATGAAAATGGTTCCAACAACACACCAATGTCCAAAAGTTTAGGGTTGGTAAGATTTTTGTGCGGTCGGTAAGATTTTGTAATGTTTTTGACAGAAAATGGGGTGTCGAAGTCGAAGTGTCACTTTGTATTCAGAAAGGCACAGCAAACAAATAACGCGAGCTAAAGGGAGCCGAATGCATGTTAAATTACATTTTTACATTTCACTTACCACATAAACAGAGTAAAGATGACGGTAGATGATGGCGAATGAATTGCGGATCCTGATTACCACTGACAAGCATCTAAACTTGTGAAATATCGGCTCAACATTGTGATGTCTATCAGCCATCGGCTGGAATGGTTCTAACAGTGCACTAATGTCTAAAAGTTTTTGAAAAAAGTCTCTTATGCTATAAGGCTGCATTTATTTGATCAACAAATACAGTAAGAACAGTAATAATGTGAAATATTACTATTTATTTATTTATTTAGCAGCCAATGTTGAAAGCAGTGCTGCTTAGTATTTTTTGTTGAAACTGTGTTTTTTTTTTCAGGAAACTTTGAAAAAATCTAAAATTTTTGTAGCAGTGTAAAAGCCTGTCACTTCTAGTCGATTAAATGCATCTTTTGCTGGATATCAGTATTAATTTATGCCAATAAATAAAACTATTTTGTAGGATTTCTAATCAGGCAGTAAATAAAGACTACCCATAAAAAATACTTACAGTCACTGGAATGCTTTGGGGTCTTAGGGAGACTCTTTTCAACTAGCGGACTGAATTGTTCATGACGGCAGCATCAATTTTATATTTAACTCTCTCAAAGGGATATTGAGGACATTAGTGCAGTACATTGCCTCTCATCAAGTGATTCAGAGCATGCTGTGACATGCGTGGAACCTGCCCAGCTGTGACGCTGCAATCGCACGATTCGGGGTCTTCCTACTGGAGCTGGAGATAGATCCCACAGCACGAATGCACAGACTGTAGTATTTCTTAATAGAGCAGCTGCTGTAGTTGGATTGCATCACAAAATGTTTAAAGCTTGTTTTCGATGAGGTCCAGAGTGATTAAATGTAAACTTTTGCTGAGCTATGAAAGAGAATATTAAATGTGCAACTCTGTGGAACATTCTTCATGGAATATGAGTGTGAACTTTAAGTTTTTACAGGGTTTAGAAAAGTATTTGTTTGGTTTCCTGAAGTTACGCAGCCCTGAAGTTGAAGTCAAGTCAAGCAAAGCTGATAAATAGAAAAAAAAAAAAAAAACTGGACTCTGAGAGTTAAATTATGATATGGACATGCATTTTTTATTGTAAAATTATTCAGATTATATTTTATTTATTTCCCAGATTGTTTGCCTTATGAGAGATGGGGATAGATGAAATGGAGTCTCTTAGAGTAGGCTCTCAAGGGGACTTTAAAGTAAGTGCTTGCTTAGGGTTTCATTACACTGCAAGGGAGGGTCAGTTGTCTATTATGATACAGACACAGACCTGTCTGCTGAAGCACTGACATATTCCCAAGAGACCCATTAGTAAAATCCCATTTCTGTGAGACCGTGGAGTGTTGTAACAGTAAGCTGTAAAACTATCAGTTTAACCAATTAGAAATGAGCTACGGGGTGAAATCACAGTCATGTGACCACTGTGTAACTAATTTTATACGGAAGTATCGTTTTGTGATTGTTACAGGCTTAAAACATTACACCACTCTGGTTTCTGTTGTAGTTGTCATCTCTAAATAGATATTCCACCTGAGCATCGCATTGTCAACATTCTCTACAGATAAAAATCACAACCTGTGAGACCAAACTGCCATTATGGTTCTTCAACAGTTGAACTTGGGAAAGGTTTTCAGTGTCCCTTTAAAAATATCCCCAGCAAGAGCGTTGCAGTTCCTTTACCAGCCGCAAACGGCGTCTTTGTTCTACTTTTGAGGCGCTCACATTCAGTTCCTCTCCGTACTGAGGGCAAGTGGAGATATCGGCATTTTATCAACCCGCGAACCCACAATCGTGAGGAACGAGGGTAAAAAAAAGCCCCTCTCTAGTCGTTTACCTTCATTGCGACACCTAAAGAACTGCACCGGGATGTGTTTTTTTTTCTGATGAGACGACGGATTGTGGATTAACACCAGTCTTAAAACTGCATTAGGGAAATCATATGCTGTTTTACTCTGCGAAATAGTTGGACCGAATCATGTCGCTGTCACAAATGTTTCTTGCTTGAGCTTTTCCTTCGTTTGGATTGTATTTTTCCCTCCTCTTGCCGTCATTAGTGGGAGACGCACTCTGGAAATGTAGGGAATGGCAAAGTGTACTGGAAATAGAGCTTCATGGTAATTATGTGGATCATTTTATCTATCTGGCGAGCTTCTTGCGTTGTTTGTTTGTAAACGAGACTGTCATGTTTTGTTCATTATATAAATGAACATATAAATGTTCTAGTATAAAAGAAGAGCAGAAATGGCATAGTGAACTTGTGCATTTGACTGAATTTGACTTAAAACTGTTCTAAATCTGAAATTGTACAGAAAATGGGCTTTCGACGATTGTAGTTACCTTATAATGTCTATAAACCGAGAACACCAGAAGGAAATGTGTCGTGCTGTAACTTAAAAAAGCATCTAATACAGTCTGCAGCCTATAAAGATCCATTATCAAGAGTCAGATGTATTTAAAGTGTACACTAATGTGGTCACCCCTCAACTTGTGTGAGAATGATTCTGTTTTGATTGAGGTGATTCTCATTTTACCCCTCTTAATTATAATTAATCCGACAAATTAGTCGAGATCATATTAATTTACTGATAATGAGGTCTTGAAGGAACCTCTGACTCAGACTGCTTTGACGTCGCGGTTTTGTATGGAAACGCATGGGTGCGTGTGCATCGCCTATATTGGGATTTTACTTATTTATTTATTTATTTTTCGATGCATATCATGTTGAGTGATGGAATGGCGTTTTTAAATATCGTTTTGCCTTAAAGCTGGACGGTCGAGAGTGGAGGCTGCTTTCGGTGGCAACTTGTGCAGATCTCATGGCGTAGTGATAGAAATGCCGGCGTGATGATCAAGCAAACTTGCCATTCACGGTCGACGCGACTGCGTTTGTATAAGCGACAGAAACGAAAAATCTCCTCTTCCAAGGCTTAACGTTGGATGTTCGCTTCTCTTGGGGTGCTTTTTGATCTGCATGCGGTATAAGTTCGCGATAGCTGTTTTTGAAACATTTATGATTAATAGTCCACCCAAAAAGGAATACATATATATATAATCATTTGGTCTCCATCATGTTGTACCAAATCTGTATGACTGACTTTCTTCTGTGAAACGCGAAAACGTCAGTCAGGATGACAGTCGGAGTCGCCATTCACTTTCATTGCGTCTTTTCTGCATGCAATGAAAGTGAATGGCGACTGAGGCTGTCATTCAGATAAACGTCTTTTCTGTAACGTTACCACTGAAGAAAGTCTTACGAGTTTGAAACAACGCGAGGGTGAGTAAATGTTTTAAATGCTATTCGTTTCGTTGATGCGAACTGTACCGAAATTATTTCGCGACAGCCCAGCGTCAAAACCGGACAGTTTAGCTTTTTTTTCTCGGCTAGCACTTCACGTCAAACTTGTCAGGTGTCCGGGCATTTTAGTCAGTTCGGTTTTTAGCTGGAAACACGTTTAGGCAAACGCGTGTCGTTTATGAATTCATGGTGAAAATCACCTCACGGAAATAATGATGTTTCAAAATATCGTTCGTATTGTCATAGTCATTTAGTCCAAAAACAAACAAACAAACAAAAAACTAACCGTGTTGTGGAGCCTAGTTTGTGTTTCTCCTTTCTGCCTGAAGACCAGGTACCAAATGTGTACAGGGGAGGGAGCCAGTCCATAAATAATGGAGGCTTTGACTCTTCCTGCTAATGTTGCTTCATGGCTTCTGATAAATGAAGACAGCCGCCTCCAAGGCCCATTTGTGTCTTCACACGAACACGTTTTATGTACTCCGCCATCCTCAAAGAAGTTTTTCTTATCTTTTTGCTCCAAATTCTAGATGAAGACGCACTACAAGCCTAGCTGAAATATGTGGCTCTGATGCTGCTTTGATTCTGTGCGAATGCAGCATCAGTACAGCTTTAAACTTCTCTAATGTCATAACAAAGCGTATTATTATAGTTGTGTTTGTAATTTCATATTTCTATTAACGTCACGTTTCTATAGGCATAATTTATGTATAACAAAATATCTAAAATTTATTTTTTCTCAAGTTACAGTTTAGATATGTGACCTGGACCACAAAACCTTATCGGTCTTATCGGTTAATTTTTCAAAATAGAGATATATACATCAACTAAAAGCTGAATAAGAAAGTTTTCCATTGAAGTATGGTTTGTTAGGATTGGAAAGATCTGAAATCTGAGGGTGTAAAAAAATCAAACTATTGAGAGAATTCCCTTTGAAAGTTGTCCAGATTAAGTTCTTAGCAATGCATATTACTAATCAGAAATTATGTTTTGACATATTTAGGGTAAGAAATGTACAAAATATCTTCATGGAACATGATTTTTACTTAATATCCTTATGATTAATAAAAAAAGATAATTTTGACTCATACAATGTATTTTTAACTGCTACAAATATACCTGTGCTGCTTAAGACTGGTTTTGTGCTCCATAATAGTATGTAAATGTACCCCCCCTCACGTGCTATATATGCAGATGTGCAGTGTTGGCAAATGTTTTAAGTTCTTAGTTGCTGTCAAGATGCTTAATGGTGTCAACCGAAAGTTTACTCAGGGATTGGTTGGAAAAGTGTTTCCATTTACTGAGTTGACATTAAACCTTTGTCGGTTACATGGTGATTAATTACCAGGGCTTTGTTCTGCTTTCATTGACGCTCTTCATTATGTGATATGAGGATCGCTTCATAATCAGCAGGCAGAGCGTACGTCACTGTTTGAAAGTGTGAAGGGTAAAGTGATGAGTGTGTGTGTGTGTGTGTGGATTCTGAGGGGTTATCTTCATAATATTGGAGATGTGTTGGTTTACAGTCTGAATATAATATTGAGTCGTGATCTTAGTGTAAATTACCTGTGAGATTTATTTTTTTTCTTAGAGTATACATTATGTATCTACAGATGTACATTGAAGGTCTGCTATTATACCACTGTGCTTTCACACTGAGGTTTATAATCATCTAAGGCTGAATAGTTTCTTTTTAAAGAATATCATAATTACTATTGTATGCCTACTTGTTTGGACAGAAGCCACATGAGAATTCACTCTCTCTTTGAAAAGAGATGAAGCGAGATTCTATGTGGCAGATAATGTGACTGCATTGTCTGGTCACACTTTTGTGGGTCAGTTTTTTTTTTTTTTTTTTTTTTTTTACTTTTAAAGGTGCACTGAGTAAAAGTTATTTTACAGCTAAATCAGCTGTACCCATGACAGATTTGTTTAAAGAATGCACTGTATACTCACATGAGATGAAAACTTGTTCATATCAGTGGCATGACTAAGTCATAGGTTATGTAATGCAATGTATAATTATACAATATATGATTTATTAAGGAATATCTTATTAAATTCAACAGGTATATTTAACTAAAATTCTTTTAAGTAGAGACTTAAGTAGAATGCTGTTCCATTAATTTGCAGATCCAATATCAACTGACTGGTAACGATAAAGTAGAAATGTGTGAACGTTGATAAAAAATGTTTAAAACCAATTTCTAGTCTATTTTTTAAATAAATATTGCTCACTTTATCTCTGGACACATATACTGTACTATGCCTGTACATTTTTATACTATACTGAAAACCTTTGTAAATATAATTTTTTTAAAAAATATAAATATACTCAATGCACATTTTAATTAGGTAATTAAAGGATTAAAGTCATTCAGTTTATCTTATTTAACAATGAATGTCTCAAATGCTTCCAAATTCTGCTGAACTCTCAACCACATCGGTGCGTATGGAATATTAATTGACTGATCGCGGCCCATTAAATGTGATTAAGGCGATGTGATTTGTCTTCCTGCATACATCCTGAGTGGAGCATGGCACCCGTTGTCTCTTTACCCTGCTTTATTGTGCAGACGAATGCCTTTGTTTGACTGTCTCTAGCTTGTTTTGTTTTGTTTTTTTCTACTGCAAGAAAACGATTATTTTGCTGTAATCATTTAGGCATAGCTGACATCGCTGTTCGCAGCAAGCTGGAGGGAAACGACAATGGTTGCCCTTTGAAGAATACGCAATGCTGTGTGTTTCACATATCTGTGCTGTCAGGTTCGGGATTTGCCGTGCATTTGATGAGAAAGGCATTAGGCCCGCTACAGCCTGTTCACCTTTCATTATTCCCTTGTGCCTTGATCCTTCGGCAGAATTCAGTTCAGCTTTCAAACGTCGTGTAGATGTAAACTTGCGAGCATTTGATGCGTGTTGATTCGGTTAATTTGTTGAAAACAGCTGTTTCAGATGAACTATCTTCTATAGTTGTGACATTAAAGTCTAAATGCGAAAATTATTGAGAGATCTGAGATTAGTTATGCACTGTCATGTGGTTCCAAATCCATAAGACTTTAGTTTACCTTTAATACACTATAATTGGACACACTGTAAAATAAATAGATTTAGCCTGAATACTATGTGTTTTGAGTTACCCTCATGTCTTTCCAAACCTATAAGACCAGTGCTCGGTAATTACTTACAAATTGTAATCTGATACTGATTACAAATTACATGTTGAAAACTGTAGTCAGTAATGTAATCTGACTGCTTTTGGATTACATTTAGATTACTTTTGACCTTGCTTGTTATAGATTTTAAAAAAGAATAAAATATGCGTGCATTAACTGACATCAGAAATCATATGTTTTAAAAATGAAACTTAGGTAATCCATAAAAAGGAACCCGTGATCTGTTTATTAGCATTTCAACTTGTAATTTACTTACATGCATTTCATTTTTGAAATCTGGTTATGTAATCCAGATTACATGAAATCAGTTGCCAGCATTTCATAAGACTTTTGTTGATCTTCAAGACAGAAATTAAGGTATTTTTAATAAAACCTGTGATGATTCTGTCTCTCCATTTGAAAGTTCTGGTAACCAAAGGTTAGAATTTCCAAAACAATTGCAAAGGTAATGAATCAAGCGGTTTAATCCAAATCTTCTGACATTTAGGGAAGGAATAATTGACGACGGGCCATTGAATTCCTAGGAAAGGAATTCCGAGGTGGTGATGCTGAAGAGGAGTGATCGTTACACCATGGGCGTGTATTATTTTCTAGGAATTCAACAGCCCAAAGTCCGGTTTTTGTCCTTAAAATGCTATTGTGAGTAGGATTAATTTCTTACGCAGCTCATCCAAGTCCTTCATTGCTAATTCCAAAACGTAATTTTAGACCTAATAACGACGTTTGAGCCGTTGATAGACTATGCAGTTAATAATGTAGTTTAGACAGACAGACTGGCAGGCAGACAGATAGACAGAAAGAGAGAGAGAAAGAAAGAAAGAAAGATTAAGCATGTGCAAGCTCTGTGCTTCTCTCAAATGTGATCAGCAGCAGCGTCTCTACTTATAGTGAAACTTTAAGCGTGACGCAAGAACGATCCTCATTGGTTCTTTTGCATCAAAACAATTAGGTTTGTTTTTATGGACCTCTTATTTCATTAAAAATATCTTCAATTGTTGTTTTGAAGTTGAACGAAGATCTTATGAGTTTGGAACATCATGAGTGGTGGCAGAGCTTTAATTTATGTTAATTTATGCAGAGGCCACATTTATGTTGAACGGCAAGTGCTTGGAGTTTTAGGACTGTTGAAAGTGCACTACATGTAACAGACCCTCAAAAACCACAATCCTGTGAAGATCCATTAGCATTGTTCTGCTCATGACGTTGTTCCTCCTTGCAAAGATGGTTATGGTTAGGCACAATGATTAGTGTGCTTTTAAATATGTTGTAAAATGTAGTGTGCTTCAGAACACACTTGGTTTGATCCATTGGAAATGCAGCTTTCAACATTGCTGAAGTGTTGTTCTGTTCTCCTGCGGTTAGTTCTGGCTTGTCCGAAAGCCTTGACCTTTCTCTGTCTCTGCCTCCATTTTTATGATCCCTTAAGATTACGCCCTTTTTTTTATCTCTGAGGAAAAGGCATTCTCTTAAAGGCAATGGAAGTCAAACATGGGGTGTTCTGAGCGCAGAAAGTGCCAGACAAAGTTAAACTGTCTAAATGGACTGGTGCGTTTGTTCCGGAGAAGAACACAGTTCTGGGAAGCAATTGGCTCCCCACCCCCTGTCGTTATAGCAGTCAAAATTCCACTTCCCACCTCTCCATCGGCAGTGGAGTGTGAGGACGGTGTGGATCGATGGGCGCCTTGTCGTTCTAAAGGTGTGATAGGTAGGCAGCCGTGTGTCCTCTCCCTCCCCTCCAGCCCTCCCTCCATCTCTGCCAGCTGAAGCCGGTGTTTACACTTGGACACCTGTCTACTCTTCACACTCGCTGCAGACAAAAGATTTAATGTAGGCTGCCGAACGCTTGCCAAATTCGAGAACAGACCCTTTGTGAAGGCTGCGTTTGCCCAAATACTGCATGCGTTACTATTAATTGTTCTATACTCTTAAAAATAAAGCCAAATGGGGGTTTTCCCAATGATGCCATTGAAGAACCATTTTGGTTCCTCCCTAAAAATTTCATATGATCAGTTCTTAAAGAACTGTTATGTTTCTTCCACTCTTAAAAAGCCTTAAGCCTTGAAGAACCTTTAACATCCACTGAGCCCTTTAGATGAAATGTTCTTTAAACACTTAAAGGAATAGTTCACCCAAAAATTTTCATTCTGTCATTTATGACTCACCTTCATGTCGTTCCAAACCCATAAGACCTTCATTTAGATGCAAGCGTTGAAGACATGGAAGAGAAGAAATTGTTGAATAAAGTCTAAAAGTTATTCTTGTAGCTTCATAAAAATTATGTTTTTACTACCTTTCTGGATTTTGAATGTGGTAGTTGCGTTGCTGTCTATGCAGGGTCAGAAAGCGCTCAGATTTCATCAAAAATATCTTAGCTTGTGTTCTGTAGGTAAACAAAGGTCTTATGGTTTTGGAACTACATGAGGGTGAGTAATTAATGACAGAATTTTAATTTTTAGGTCAACTAACCCTATAAAAATGAAGGCTGAACAAGTTTTTTTTTGTCCAACAGTGCCATAGAACCACCAGTTTGGGATCTGCAAAAAATGGTGAACAGTTCTTAAAATAATTTTTTGTTCTTAGTGTGAAGAACATCTAAAGAACCTTCTTCCACTATAAAGAACTTTTTGTCCAATGGAAAGTTTCCATGGATGTATAAGTTTCTTCATGGAGCCAAAGATGCCAATAAAGAATCTTTATTTTTTACATTTTTAAGAATGTAGAGTACAAAAAAGGGTCTTTAGATTATTAAAATATTCTAAAATAAAGAGTCCTTTAATTTTTAAGAGTGTTGTGTGAAGATCATTTTAATAATCCAAAGAACCTTTTTTCTCTATAAAGAGCCTTTTGTTTAATGGAAAGGTTCTTGCTGGAACCATGAAGAGTGAGTTTCATTCTAGACTTTATTCAAATTCAGGATTTGGTTCAGATCAGGCTAGGATTGGATCTGTTTTTTTATTTTTTATTTTTTTTTTCTCCACATGCCTAAACATGCGTAAAGCTTCTTGATGTTTAACTTCACATGTTTCGCACGCTCATTGACCAGAGGCTAATGTGACATTTCTGTGGGATGAAGACCTAAATATCCCACACATGTAATAATCAGGCTATATCTGCCAAGCACTTAATGGGTTTTGCAGATATCTCTTCAAAGCCTGGATTCGACACTCCTCATATTAAGAACGATAAAGCTACACCTATTTTTCCCTTCATGTTTACAGGCTTTGTAATTTCATTGCTTTCCTAATAAATCTCCAATTATGGTGTTGATAACGGTGAGTGTAATTGAATTTTCTATACTCAACTTATTGGACTAGGTTGTGTATGGTTTGGTACTGTATTGGAAAGCGTCATGGAAAGCAGGTCATCTACTTGCATTATAGGAAATGTAATGCAATCTGCATATTTCATATGTTAATCCCACACATGCAGCATTCAGATTCATGATCCTGATGCCCTTGCAAATGTGCATGTGGGAGGAGCTGCTTGCTCAGAGACACCAAGAGCAGAAAGCTCTCGCTGTTGACAAAGCGTTTTTGGTGTTCACACATTACAGTGGTAAACTGGAGAACTTGCACCACAGATAACACATAATGCCAGTCGGGTGAATGTTATTAATATCTGCAAATCTGACTGTATGTGCCTAAAGGCCCATTCACACCAAGAACGATAACTATAAAGATAACTATACAAGTGTCCACACCGGTTTCTTCGAAGCGCACAATGTTTTCAGCAAAAATGTTTTCAACATTGATAATAATAAGATGTTAAAAAGATTTCTGATCTTGTGACACTGAAAACTGGAGTAATGATGCTGAAAATTCAGCTTTGCCTTCACAGGAATAAATAGCATTTTGAAGTATATTAAAATAGAAAAGTTATTTGAAATTGTAATAATATTTAATAGAATTTAACAGAAAACTATGCAAGCAAATGCATATTTTTGAGTTCGTTGTTGCAGATGAAATTAATGCAGTTGGACACTGCATTTGTTCTAAGCTTATTAGATCAAGCTGCACTGTCAACCAAGCTATTTCCTGCTATCTTTTAGTTTGCACAGATTTTGAAACGTGCAGTTGAGGTCAAACTTTTCGAATCTGCAAAATGTTAATTATTTTACCAAAATAAGAGGGATCATACACAATACATGTTATTGTTTATTTAGTACTGACCTGAATAAGATATTTCACATAAAATATGTTTACATATAGTCCACATGAGAAAATGATAATGTATAAAAATTACCTGGTTCAAATGTTTACATCCCCTTGATTCTTAATACTGTGTTCTAACCTGAATGATCCACAGCCATGTTTTTTTGTTTAGTGATAGTTGTTCACGAGTCCCTTGTTTGTCCTGAACAGTTTAACTGCCCGCTATTCTTCAGAAAAATCCTTCAGGTCCTACAAATGGTTTGGTTTTCCAGCATTTTTGTGTATTTGAATTCTTTCCAATGATTTTTGATGTTGCGATCCATCTTTTCACACTAAGGACAACTGAGGGACTCATATGCGACTATTACAGGAGGTCCAAACACTCACTGATGCTCCAGAAGGAAAAACCATCCATTAAGAGCCATTTAAAACTTTTGGAATTTGAAGATCAGGGTAAATTTGACTTATTTTGTCTTCTGGGAAACACCTGAAGCCTTTGAAGAGATGTACTAAATGAAAAAAATATGATATTTAGGCAAAATAAGAAAAATGTACACATCTCGATTCTATTCAAAAGTTTTCACCCCCAGCTCTTAATGGGTGGTTTTTCCTTCTGGAGCATCAGTGAGCATTTGAAACTTCTGCAATAGTTGCATATGAGTCCCTCAGCTGACCTCAACTGTATACAGCCCTGCAGTATGGCATCACAGCAAGTTTGAACAGTATTAGTACCTAGAATGCACCTATCTGTGATCACCAGTACCGGATATGCCCAGAACATTCTTATCCTCATATAAACCTCTTGTTCAGAGCTGTCTGAATTACTTCAAAGCCTGCTTCCTGTTTATATATATGGGCATTAGAGGGAATGTGCATGCATGTTTGTATATGTGAAGAAGCGAGTGGGTATGTTTGTGTTGGCCAGACAGATATGCCTCTAGCTGTACTTTTGTAATGAATAATGCAAAGGCCCAGTGGTGGTCATACACCTCAGCATTTCTGCAAGCGTTCGCTCTTGCAGGTGCTGGGAATGAGTTATGCGTAATTGTGTGTGTGTGAGCGTGTAGGCGTGCACATTTGCATATGTGTTTGTGTGACTCTTGCAGAATAGCCTTAAAACACAGCATTGTAATATTCCCGTGACTGAAGTCGTCATTGAAAGCAGTACACATCAGTAAGATCAGCTCAGCTGCGGCAGTTTACGCCTCGCTTTGTTTTGTCTTTCAGTTCGATTGATGGCTGCATGCATGTTGTCATTTAAGGACAAGAAGTTCTGGCCCGCAGAATTAGTCTTCCACTCTCATTTCCGCTCGGCATCTGGTTTCTGTCATCGTGTTTTCGCATGAGGCACACTGCAGTCTCGAGAGATGGACGTTTTCTCGTTGCGCATTACTCTAATGTGCCTTTCTTTTACATACAGTGTCATCAGAATCTTAAAGGGACAGTTGACTCACCCTTGTGTTGTTCAAAACCCGTAAGACCTTCGTTCATCTTTGGAAGACAAATTACGATATTTTTTATGAAATCAGAGAGCTTTCTGACCCTGCATAGACAGCAACACAGCTGACACATACAAGGCCCAGAAAGGTTGCAAAGACATTGCTAAAATAGTCCATGTGACATCAGTTGTTCAACCACAATGTTATGAAGCTACAAGAACCCCCCAAAAAATTACTTTATACTGCCGCCATTATCAGCATGTGAGCAGAAAGGAGAACTGATGTCAGCTGTCACTTTGTTGTGTCGCTTTCAAATGATGTGTAAGTGCTATTCCTGACTGGACTGATGATGTGATGGACTAGATGCTCCGACATGCAAATGATGGTTAATTTTTAATGTGTCTGTGATAGCAGCTCTAATAAACTCAGGGTCTTCTCAATCAGACCTTAGATTCTCCAAACTCGCCAATACCACCATCCTGACCTGCAAGCTAAGCATATTCTCACATAATCATATAAACTTTGGCCTATAAATTTCTCCCCAAGTCTTATTGCGGTTGAGATGAGATCATTAAGGTGAGTGTGAGCTTGTGCGGGCCTTAAGCAAACGCTGATGAAATGGCCACGGATTTGACCGACTGCTGCAGTAACTCACTGTTCTGGCCTGTGTTCACAACATCTGAAGGCATTCGCTAAAATAATCAGCCATTTGTTTTCCGCTTTGGACCACCTTTCTAATCAAGAACTGTACTCTATTATTTTCAAATGGCAGTATGTTGGAACTTGAGAATAAGAAAGTTGTTGAACCTTCAGGGGGAATGTAGATTTGTGTTTTGGCTAAAATGCAGTATTGTTACATATAAACTAGCAATTATATTGTTAAATCACAGGATATATATATGTATATATACATTAGTTAATGTAGTAACTAACATGAATGAACAGTAATGAACAGTAATACATTTATTACACACTTTATGAATCTTTGTTAATGTTAATTAATAAAAATACACAGTGCATTAATTAATATTAACAACTTGTGATTTTATTAATACATTAGTAAATGCTAAAAGTAATAGTGCCTAAGATTAATAAATGCTGTAGAAGTATTGTTAATTCTTAGTTTATATTAACAAATGCACTTAATGTTAACTAATTAACCTTATTGTAAAGTGTTACCTTTTTTTTTTTTTTTAAATATGTCATTTGTTTTGAAAAAAGTCTCTCTTGCTTAACAAGGTTGCTTTTATTTTTTAATCCAAAACACATTGAAAGCAGTGATATTGTGAAATATTGTTAACATTTAAAATAACTGTTTTGCGTTTTAATATATTTAAAAGTTTGTGTTCCAGTGATGACAAAGCAGACTTTTCAGTGTCACATGATCCTTCTAATATGTTGCTTTGCTGCTTAAGAATGTTCTTTATTGTTGCCAGTGTTGAAAACAGTTGTCCTGTGTAATAGCCTACTTTTGTGGAAACTGTAATAGATTTTTTCAGGATTCTTTGATGAATAGAAAGTTCAAAAGAACAGAATTAATAAAAAATGGGAATATTTGTAACATTATTAAGGCCCTATCTATGCTTTTCTTTTTAGGAGCATTTGTGCTGCTAACTTAAAAAATTTAGGAGCACAGCCAAAATTTCAGGAGCACCTTTCTAATCAATAATCAAAAAGTATTTTCAAAAAATTGCCTTCCCATTACGAGGTGATATTTGACTCCTGAAATGATTTACAGGGGAATTCTGTAATGGTATTTTTGGCAACTCTATTAAAAGAATGTCATCTTTTATGTCATTTTTTTTTTTCATTATATTTTTTAAGCTTTTAAAATTTCTAAATAAAACAACAGAATACGAACAAGTAGAAATAAAGCTGCAAGCTAGACCAACTGCAGCAATGAGTAAAGCCATTTTAGGATGATTTTTGACAAAATGGCTGGAAAATCATAAATACAACCTGTAGTAATATGATTTTTTGGCTTATCACGTTTGATCAGTAGGTGGCGCTGTTATCAAATCCATATGGTTTGTTCTGTGTGAGTTGACAATGGCGCACACAAAGTTTGGCAAATTTACAGAAAGCTATTAGCATTCATTTGAAATTTCATTATAACTTTTGACCACAAGGTGGCACTGCGTCTAAACTTTTTGGCTACTTTCAGGTTATGGTCTTCATGGTACATACAAAATTTCATAATGGTACACCAATACATTGGTAAGAATGTAGCATTTTATATGATAATACTTTAATACTTTATTGTAGTCAATGGCAATTTCATGTTTGTTCAATTATAGTGCCACCAAAAGGCACAATATCATACATATGTGTGTCAAATTTGGTGAAAATATCTCATTTTGTTTTGGAGTTATAGGCATTTTTATATGAGAAGAGAAAAAATGACAGACTGCTGACTTTCTTTGCATTTTCATGGCACTTACCATCAAGATTTTGACAATTGGGCATTGGTGTGTAGCCGGCACGATGTGTTTCTGAAATTTCCTAGGGTTTTGACTCAAACAGAGAAACGGTTTCTAAGATATAGGCGAATGTTTTTTAAGCGCTAAAATGCAACATTGCACAAACCATAAGGCAAAACCTGGCATGTTTGGTATTGCAGGACTCGGCAAGGATTCAAGAGTCTAAAAAGGTGACTCCCATGAAAATAAGTCGATCACACCCAAAGTTATAAGCATGTGAATATTTGATTTTACCGCTAGGTGGCGCTGACTCGAAACTTCTCAGGCTCCTTGAGGGCATCGTGCTGATGATCCATACCAAGTTTTGTAACAATATGTCAATGCGTTCATAAAATATAGCATTTTACTACAAAATTCAAAATGGCTGATGCACAAAATGGGTATCATTTGACTCGGCATGATGCACCAAATCTAAAGAGCCCAGTTTTATGATTTTTGGCCAAACCATTCAGAAGTGATGCACTAAAATAGCAATTTTTGTGTATCTCCTGACCACTAGGTGGCACTGCGCCGAAACACTGCAGGTAGTCTCAGGTCATGCTTGTTATAACACACACCAAGTTTGGTCTCAATACACCAAACCATTGCGGAGATATAGCCTCACATCCATTTTTGCACGCTTTTCGTGGAATTCGGTCACACGTTATTCAAAAACGGTTGGACGAATCAACTTGAATTCCATAACTTTTTGCCAGCATGGTCTGAAGATGATCTGAGCCAATTTTGGTGAAAATCAGACAAACTGTCTAGGACGAGTTTGAAAAATTAGGTTTTACGAACTATTAAAAATAGAAAAAAAATAAACCTTACGATTTTTGAATTTTGTTGTTTAAATTAGTTTTTACCGACATATGGCCTGACAACATCTCATCTGACCGCAGTTCACTGATGTTCTACTGAAGCTCCTCGTCACTGGCACCATTTCCGCGCTTGTTTGACTCGCATCTGGTGCTGATGTGCTCATAAAGATGCTTTGCGTATCGAAATAAACGCATTTCTTCAGCAGTTGTTAGTGGGGTGGCCAAACCTAGCCCCGCCATGTGTAAATTGCGTTAAATATTTTTAACTCATTAAAA